>JAWWMK010019124.1:0-18918 GCA_035047105.1 Galeopsomyia nigrocyanea | reverse complement strand
GGTCGGAAAACTGGCCAATTCATCCAAAAACTGGCCAGTTATGGCCAGAAACTGGTGAAATTTTCTTGCAGGGTAGTGACAGTAAATAATGAAAAATTCATTGTTTTTATAAAAGTCATTAATTCACTTCATTCTACCATTGTTTGGTAATAATTTCAGATAAATTTTTCTCATCGGCAATTAATCTTCGTTTCCTTTAGTATAGTATAGAAACATTTTCGATGATTTTACTGGCAATTGATTTCCTAGAGATGACAGCTAATTTCATTAAATCTTTCTCGAACTTCGTTCTATTAATAAAAGATTTATATTCCTAAAAGTGAATCTGTAAAACCTCAATTAATTTTACATAATTGATTTTACAAAAAATATGATAATTTAAACTTTCCCTCGCGGTATTATTGTCCAGAGTTAAATAGTGAATCATTAATTTTAATGAAGTAACTTTGAAGTCAGTTCGTATATCACACGCGTGAGCATAGCGTGATGTTCGATATCCCGAATGAAAAACAAAAACCTGTTCCCAAATTGACTTTGAAATTTTCAAATGCAAATTAATTTCCGCTGATAATAAAGTCGAAAATTCAAGCGATCATTATAAAACTGTCAAAATAGAAAGAAAACAGGTATATCTCCGATAGCTGGCGGGGCTATAGTAAGTTTCCGGCAAAAGCCACACGAGGCACATTAATCAGCGGTTAATTAATTCAAGTATCGATCGTCGAGATGAACGTCGTCCTCGACGTCGTCGCGATATGTGTGGACGATATATAAATCCAAACGCGCAAAACGAGGGCCTTTCGAAAAAAAGAAATTTCCTTACGCTGCTCGTGTAAAGTGTATAATAGTATATATATCTGCCCGGTGAAATTGACTCCTACTAGGTCAGTGTGTGACTCGGAGGTTTCGGATATATAAACTCGGTCGTTATAAAATCTTGAGCGTGAAAAGAGAGATTAAATCAAAAGTTTTCTGAGATTCAACTCTGCTGCATGGAAAATCTCACTTCTCTCACTCTCGCGCGCTCGCTCGTTGGTAATTCTAGCGGAGTATATGTGTATCTCGATGTCGAGATTTCCCACGTGTGTGAAACCGCAGAAGCTAGCAGCTGCCTCTCGGCAAAACCCCGCGCCGCGCTCTCGTTTAGATATTTACGGCCGGCTGCACAGGTGTGTATCATCCTCATGCTGAGCGGTCTCTCTGCAGCAAAATCGTTAGTGGCTTTTTATTAAGAGATAGTTTATCGCCTTACTTTTCGCGTGTGTTAGTTTCTTTTTTTTTTTTAATTTTGCTATTAATTATCAAGGGTCTATATTACATTTTTTTATTGAATTCTCGGATGGATGCACATAAAATTTAATTTTTAGACGTCTTACGTGTTGTCATACACTTTTGATTCTTTGAAAAGGAAGTTTTGTTTTCGTGAAAATTCGTAGGACTAGATTTTTAGTAGTGAAACTTGTTAGTAGAGAAGCTGTTTATAATCAAAAATCAACACCTATTTAGTTTTGCAGCGAAAAAAAAATTGTTGAATAAAAAGTCGAGAAAATGCTTATTTCAATTTCAATGCTACACCTCCTCAATTTCTTTTCTTCTAATTGTTTATTAATTATAAAAAATCATTTTTTTTCAAATATATGTTTTCGTATTATTTTTTTCAAATCAACGCGGTTAAAGTGGCTGAATCAGATTATTGAAACAAGGTTTATGCAGTTTCAATTTTTATACTTTTATTGTAATGTCGATCAACAAGTTTACACACTGCAATAAACAACACATATTTTGGTTGTTTTGAGTATACATTTTTTTTTAAATCGAAGCTAGTCACATTTCAGCCTATACTATATGTTATAGAAATGAATATTGATTTATATTGAGACACTCGTTGTAAACTTGAAAACAGTGCTGATGTCAAAGATTTTCATCTGAAACAAAAAGTTATTAATATTAAAAAAACAATATATCCAAAAATTTACGTCCCCAACTGAATTCGAAAAAATCGAGGTAATCGATTTCAGTGCCGTTGTTGATGAAATAAACTAGACACTTCGCTCTTTTCGGTTGGATGGGAAATTCCATGGTGAAGTTAATCGAACTCATCAGTTCGTTAACGACATCGCTGTGGTCGTTCCCATATATGAAAAGGATGTTCTAATTATTTCTGTGCGATTTCTGCAAAAAAGCCCAATTTTTCGGGATGGCACGTATTTTATTTCACGAGCAGACTCATCGATGTTAATAATAATCGATGAGAATTCTCCCGTATATATTTTTTTACAAATATCGATGGAATTAAATTCAAATGGTACGACGGTTTGGCGATGATAGCGACTTGCCTGGGCTCGACGTTTCTCCGTACGTATTCGACGGAAATATTCAGTACTTCCGGATAATCTGAACGGATTACTTGACAAAAAGTAACAAGAGAATACAACGTCCAAAATAACAATAGCTTTAAATTCATTCCGATGGTGAAATCTTGAACTTGTGCTTTCTGAGTTCCAAGCCCTGCAGAAAGTAGTTTGAGTATTACCAGGGGAGGGTGGGGCAAAATGGCCCTCGAGGCAAAACGGCCCCCTTGGTGTTTTCCTATGAAGGACGATGACAAAATATCTGGTATTCTAGTATAAGGTTTAAGGATAGTACACGAACCATTTTGCACTATTCGGCTACCTGTTAAACATTATTCCCTTATTTTTAGAGGGCTTTGAATTTTTTTTAACACTTTTTGCCATGCACCTGCTAATTTTTGTCCAGCAAGGAATGATAGTATTAAATTTTTTTCGATTCCGGAAAATTATCTCCTCATTAGTCGACTCTTCAACTTTCAAATTCCGTTTTCAAAAATTATTTTCGTCGACACCAAGATTTTATAGTCGCGATTTAACCGGGGCAAAATGGCCCCCTCATGGAAAATGGCTAAAAAAAAAGAAAATCGGAATAAATTGAAGATTTTTTAACGAAAAAAATCACTATAATCAAATGACCGTGAATCGCGTTAAATTCAACGAAATCGAACGTGCGACCAACCAAATTAAAGCTCTTAACAAAATGAAGAAAGTGCCACATACCAGGTTCAAAAATATTGAAAATTGGCGAAACTACAGGTCTTTCAATGTGAGGGGCCATTTCGCCCCGACAATTTTCAGAGATCCCAAATTCGACATTTTTGTAAAATCGATTTTTAAAGCAGAAAACAGTTTCGAAAAAAATTAAAAAACGGTAGATCTTTGTAGGGCTTACTTCAACGAAAGTGTTTGTATCATTCAGAAGTCGAGTAACCGCTTTATCCAGACTTTAGCTGAGTTTAAAACTAGGGGGGGGGGGGGGGGGGGGGCATTTTGCGCCACCCTCCCCTATACGCAGTTTCAAAATATGTAACGAGAAATATTTTTTCTCGCAATTTTCGCATAATAAAAAGCTTCGCTGGTCAGGCATAGCCTTTTGTCGGAATTACAGAAAATTGCGTTCGCTTCCATGTGCTTTTTGATTTTTCCACGTGTCAATTGATATATCATATTATATATTATTTGCTTTGCAAGCGAAGTTAGGTTTTTTGCAATTTCCTCGCGTCGTAAAAGGCTTTGTGGGCCTAGTTCTTCCAAATTATAATAACGGCATTCGTTTCTATTTTTCTTCTTCGGATTTTTCACGGTCGAACAATAAATTTAACTCAGCTAGCTTCATATTTTGAAGCTTTCAACCAATAAAAAAGAAATTTCCGCCTTTGTTCGATTACTATCCAAATAATTTTTGCGATTCTGTTCCCATTATCATAAAAAACTCGGCCATTTCAAATTATACAAAATTAGCAATCCTATTCCCAACTATTCTTCAAGAATATCGCAGTCACACAATCAATCTTCTATAATAGGAAGTAGATTGAAAGCCGCAGAATATATTGCATCGAGCGAGCTTTATTATGTCACTGGTAAACACATACACACACAGACACACAGCGAGCTCCAAATAGTTATTGCGTGTGATTCGGCAAGTGCGCTTGTAGCCATCAATTTCGCCAAGCCTACATATACACAATAAGAGCGATATACACAAGTCTCATGACCCCTTCCCGTGATTGTATTACAGTTCGGATAGGTGATAGAGGATTGGTGCGGCTATAGAAAATTGATCGAGTGAAAAGCAGATCTATCCAGACAATGAGAGCGCCAAGTCGTGCTATGCTAATGCCGCCGAAGAGATGTAAATCGAAGGCTCGAAATTATGGGAACGAAGAAAGCGATCTCTATGTCTGTGTGTATGCGTGTGTTGTGAAATCGACATTTCAGTCGATTCCGCAGCGACGACCGACGACGACAACCACACGACGACACTCCTCGTCGTCGTATCTTTTTTTTCTTGCTATATACTCGTATCACCCACAGAGCGACTTTCTTTTTCTTTTTTTTTTTTTTTTTTGCTACTTCATGACTTTGATGTATTCTCTCGTGTTCTCTGTATGAATCGATTCTTGTTATTTTTTTTTCTCTTCGACTACGTCGAGAGAATGTTCATTAACACTCGTCTGATGCGCGCGAAGATAAAAGCTGCGCGTTGTGTTATTGTAATGAAAGTATACGATTAATTGCGAGATAACAGAAACTAATTAATTAACGGTCGGCTTTTAGACTGCAGTCAACCAAGCGGTTAACTTTTTTTTTATCATAATGATTTCGTGAAACTGTATTGATCAGTAGTTGAAAAATTAAGCGCACGAAACATTTTTACACAATTTTAGCGATTAAATATAAAAATCTTCGAATTTCGTGGTACTAATCGAATTTTGCATATGAAATATTAGCACTCCAGTGATTTTTGTAATAATCCACTTTGTCAAAAAAACTGAATACATTAAAAAAAATCAGTTACAATTATTTGCATGAAATCATTGCCGAAACAACGCAGCCTTGCGAACAAAAAAAATCGAAATTGAAAGTCTATAAGGAAATAAAAATAGTAATACTTCCGCGTTAAAAAGCGAAATTGATGATATCACGAAAAAAAAAATTAGATAATCCCCAAAAGATAAGCCCAGTGACCTTCAGATTTTACAATCAACTCTCTCTCCCTCGAAATATGCACATATTAATGAACAGTGTAAGCCCGCGGACGTCTGATTACATACGAAATTCGCAGAACCCCATTCGTTACGTTATCGACATGGACCATCGACTAGCCTGTAGGCGTACTATACAGGCAGACAATCTAATTTCCTAATACGAGAGAAGATGAGTTCCTTCGGTATAGACACACGTGCCCCAACACACACACACACACACACACACACACACGCACACGACATGGTCAAGAGCTGTAAATCAATGCGTCTCCTCGCGGTCATTTGTTATTCAATAATCCGATTATCATTCAGTCATGTAATAGTGTGTAAATGACGTCAGATTTCTTGAGAAATATCGGCTTTTCTCTCGCCCAGCGCGAGATTAATTATTGCAACTAGAATAAAAATATTGCCAAACTAAAGCCCGAGCGTTGCCAAAAATTTAATATTCAAGCTTAAGCCTCTCGCAAAGTTTTATAATGTTTCTCGTTTGGCATTGGGTAAAGTAATAAACGATAGAAAAAGAAAGTCGACTCAATAAAGACATGATTAGCCCTCCTATTTCTCTCTCGAAGCTTCGTAGGAGTTGGAATACTCGAGGGAGGCATTTCAGCCCTCGAGCGATCTACATTTTTTCTAATTAAAAGGAAAAAAGTTTGCTCGAAGCTCTCGACGGGCCGCGAGCTAGCTAGGATACGCGCGATATTATAGGTCAGCGAAACAAAAGTTTTCTTCCGCGCTCGAGCTGCCTCTCTATTACACGCACGAGAAGATAACGTGCGCAACGCTATTTAAAGGTTTTACGCTCGAGTTCGATGCAACCCAACGAACGCGATTTTCACTTTTCGGTGAATTTTAACTTGTGCAAGGATTTCGGTTTCGATGGAAATGTTTTTAGTTTATTCGAGAAAATTATCAAGCTTGCACGATGGTTTTTGTAACTTATGATGTTTTTTTAAAATAGGTCATATCAATAATAATTTTTCGTGCTATCGATATTGAAAAATACATTCTACAATCTACGTATGCGTAAGGAACGAATCATTCAAAATTAAAATTGTTAGATGTTAAACATTATTTTTATTTCAAATGTATGTTTTATATTTACTGAATTCAAAAAATTGTTCATTTTATTTCCATAAGCTTTTGTGCTTTATACATCTTTACATCCAGGGTACGTATACAAATAGCATTTACCGCAAATCCTGTTTTGCTCTATCTTTTATAACAATTATTTTTACTTTATCTGACACTGCAAGTTTAGCAACATTTGAAAAGATGTTGTGCATTGTTACATAATACAAGTTTATTTGCTATATTACTACTAAATTGTCTCTTTCTTGCTATCTTTCTTTACGTCCTTTTCTCATTTTTGTTCCATCTTCTGCTGAATCCAATGATTAAATCTTTATTTTTATCAATTACTCACTGTCTTATTCGATTGCAAATTCAAGTTCATATATTTTAAACTGATGGTCATCTTGAAATGCAAGACCTATTTAACTCTTTATGAAAATTATAAAATTTTGAACAATAAAGTCACCATAAATTGGAATGTGATTAAAAAGAATCTTATTTTTATTGCATCAACAATACTTGAAGCGTCAACAAATCTTTCAAAATTTAGCAAATTATTATATTCAGCCTCTTCTTAAATGAATACTTTTAATTTTATTTTTATTTTGAAGAAAGTTCATCTGACAAACAAGAACTTTCAAAGAAATAATGAACTGAAAAACTGAAGCAACGCTATAGAATTAAAAGCAAGCACATTGCGGAAAGATTTGTCCGTGTTCTTGCTTTGTGTTTTAGCGCGCGCGAGCTGTTATATCGATGTGCTGTTAAAACGCCATTACGTTGCACAATGGTAATTGATTCGTGACGTGAGCGCGGTATTATGAAATTGCGCGCGCCACACTGCAGATTTTGCATAGCTATCGGATTTTTTTCCCCTCTGTGAGCGCGGAAAAAGAGGAGACATCGCGTCAGTCATGAAATTCGTCCTTTGTTCTGTTGTACAATTTTCACTCGATACATTCTGTTTTCATATAACTTGAATATTCACGAGTAATTTCTATTCGTCCGATCAATTTGATGTACCATTGAATTTGGATTTCACCAGTGAAATTAGACGTGTTAATTATTATGCTTCTACTTTTACAATGAAACCACGATATTAAAAGCTTTTGAATAATGTGTTTGTAGTATACTAGCGAGCCAGTATATATCGCTCTTACCTTAAAATGTGATAAGGTGCCTCCCAACGGAGACACCTACCCATCATACTTTTGAATAATATTATGTTTCTATTCAGGAATTCGGCAGCGTATATACTCTTAATAAGCTATAACACAGTTTACCCACTGATCGTATATACTTTTAACTAAGGTGTATACAATACTAGAAAGATTTTCCAGAAAAATCGTAAATTGCAGAAAATATGTTATGAATAGAGCCATTAAATGAAACCAACATTGCATCGACACAGTCGGAGCAATAAAAAATTATTTTCGAATCGTTGCAAAATATATTTTGCCATATCGCAAGAGAAGTAAAGTACCTGTCGATATAATAGCTGAATAATTTCAAGTAATTACACGGCTAGTTTAATCGATAACCTTTTGTTACAGGTAAATATTACTACCTACCTTAACCTTTGCTGTATAAATCTATACCAAAATAGGACAAGTTCACTTTTTTAAATAAAAGCAATGCATCTATCTCAATTTCGAACGAAATTAAAAGTCGCGGAAGAGAGAAACGTGTATAAAACAGCGTGACCTGTTTTGGTTTTAAGCTTCGTCACAGTATCATCATTATTATCATTATTCGTGTCAATCATGACGCATCGGTTCGTTATTAACCTACCTGTGCGTCCGAATTTCAGTTACATAACGCGTATCATTTATTTTCGCTTTAATCGCTTCATTTGCCAGAGGGGGCTTTGCGACATCGTGGAAGCGTCGAGACAAATTCGTAATTTTTGATAAAAATAGAAATTTTATAAGACGAATTTTAACATTGAGTTTGAAGCATTGACATTATGTCTGACAGTTTATTCATAGAGTTAATATGGAAAAAAATCTAAGCAATGTATTATATTGACATTTTGATCGGAATTTAATTAGAGCGCATATTAATTAATTTCGCGTTGCATTAGCTAGAGTCTGCGAAAAGCTTTGAAATACAAACACAGTTAATTATCGTGAAATATCTAGGTGAAATCGTGAAAATTCAATATTCTTGATCAATTTTTTCTTTTAACACATAAATTATATCATTATATCAAGTTATATTAGCCAATTTCGTTGAGTTAGAGTGCATCATAAAGTTAACTTGTCGCACTAAACAATGGTTTTTCTACTTATGCCAAGATAAGTCGATTAAACACTTTCAAACATTTTTCAACCCCGAAGAGAAAAGAAAACAATATTTTCAAAAAAGCTACATGCGAAACGAGGAAGAGCAACAAAGCCAACATATACTAATCTTTTTAGTGGCAATGCACCGCACAGACGAAGGGAATGAGAAGATTAAAACTCACATCATAGATATATAGAGAGACGCGTAACGGGATATTCCGACGTGCAAGTTGCGACAGAAGAACCAGCGCATTATTATAGACTCGGAGAGGTCTACAACTCTCAGAGCCGCGCAGAAACGCATAATAATATAAGCTCTGAAGGTGTATGTGTGTGTGTCTATAAGCGCCGTGTGGTGCATTACGAGAACTCACGCGGGGCGCGCGAGCCGTGATGCGATTATACCGCCTCGCTTCTTTACGTATGTACATGTACACGTCCTATCTCCGTACTTTATTTTGCAGCTGCGCGTATACTTTCTGTATGGCTTCACTTTTCATACGGTCGTTTTTAGTTGTCACTCTTATTTTAATAGTTGAATTTATATTTGTATTAAAGATTTTAATTAGCATAGAAGAATTAAAGAATAATAGGTAAGATATTTTTTATGTATGATCGAAAAATTGAAACGTTGAACTTTCTGTTTGAGCGTTATCATATAGAATACCGTGCGATTTTTAATTTCTAATTTTCACAGTTCACAATGAAACCAAAAAGTGTGTTCAGAAAATTATTCAATGGATTTCGTTAAGTCCATTCTGATAAACATCATTTCGAGTTCTGTTGATTAACTTTCTCGCCTCTTGTACAATTCGTCGTCCAAATTACATTATCATGAACGTTCATCATCGCAATTTTATAATTTCACCGTCAGAAATTCGCGAAAGGAAGTGTCAGAGATTAAATGCAGCTGCGCAGCGGCTGTGTATTAGCGCGAGAGATGACGTAGGTTACTGCACCGTCTGACTTTATGATACAAAAGGCTCGAGGTTGCAACGCCTGAGAGATCGTATCTGCGCTTCTGAGAAAAGGTGCGCGAGCGCGCATCAAACGCCGTGTGCAGCAGAGGTGCAGCCAGGCAGCAATGATGTTTGGCAGTGAAAGTCGACTATATCGTAATCGTGCATGTGTGTATGTGTGGATAATGTACCAACTCGACAAAAACATAGTAGACGAAAAAAAAATGAAAATTAATTAACGAAGTAACAAAAAATAAAGAGAGAGAGTGATACGGCTTTTTATGAAGTTTTTACGTAGCTGCAGCTACATGCCAACGTCTCGTTTTCAGACAATTTAGGTGGCTGGAAAAAAAGCTTAACGTACTTTGATGTCGTAATTAATTTTCTTTTCGCGTACGAATTTTTTTTTTTTTTTTTTTTTTTTATACCTCGACTTGCATAATTTCATGACATCGTAAAAAATTCTTTTTATGGATCAAAAAGATTTTTACAACTTTATCACATGATTCACGATTTCTTTTTACGTCACTTTAACATATACACTTCTAGTAAACGTGTTATTATGGCGGTTTTATGGTTTGCAAGTTTTGCACACGACAATTCTATGTGGCGCATTATACTTTTTTATAGAGACGAAATTTCATTGCTTTCATATCCTTCTTGTTATAGCTAGTTCCATGTCGTAATTACTTCGATATTATTACAATAAATCTAAAATTTTATGCATTTGGTCCACTTACTCAATATTCGTTGTCTATATTTTTTTTTGCAATTTCAGTACATACGTAAATTTTAAGTTGCACCTCTAACATGTAGTTTTGTTATAGTAAGAAAGTTTCATTTTTTTAACTACAATAATTTATTGTTTATAAAACTGCAAAATCATATCAAAAACTTGTTTTTGCTTGATGAATATCCAAAAGGCATCATGGAAATAATAATTCTGTTTTCTACATATTATTGAATAAACTTGTGGATTGTCAAGTATTTCAGAGAATTCTTAGAATTTCTAAGCGTATTTTATGATAATATAGATTTTCATCATTTAATAGAGTTTCTGAAATTCTATTAATGCCTGTAGATTTTTCAACTAAGAATATTCACCATTTTCGAAATTTTTATTCATAAATATCGCCATATTTCATAAATATTATAAACTATTATATTCGCTAAATAAATGTAAACAAGCGTATTATTGGAAATATGCGTTAGAAGTTTCTGCAAACTTAGCTTCAAACTTATGCACAAGCAACTTTTCATAAAAGAACAAGAACAATGTTTTATTTAAAAAAACGTGAATTCAAAACAGTATGCGAGATACCAACAGCAAACTTTTACTTCAACTAATTAACAAACACAAGTTCTAAACAAACTAACAATCTACCAAGCCATGCTTTTTTTTTACGACAACCCAACATACAACGCGGTATACATTCTTTTTATTAAAAATATCACTTTGTCCGTAAGAAAAATCAATTCGTAGCGGAATAAGTTATTTTTCAATTCCGATTTCGATTTCAAAAATCCGATAAAACATCAAGATAATCGAAAGAATGGCATCCTGAAATTGAAAAAAAATACATAATCTGAAGCTTTGAATACCCTTCTTGTGAGAAATGTGTATTTTTTTTCCGGTTTCGCATTCGATAAAAAAGAAACACAAAATTACACGAGCAAATTCTCTGTATAGGCGAGTTATTGAAGATAAAGTACATATATCTATACATGTAATACGTACGTAGCGAGATGCAGACATTTCTCTGAAGTAGCATTCCTATTATAGTAATTTATTCATGATTTCTCAGACACACTCCTATATGATTTTCTGAAAAAAAAAGTTTTCATCCAAACGGAGCTCCATCTAAGAGAAACCAAAATGTAAAATAATGTAAAAAATTAAAATTAACCATGTATTCATAACAATTTCAATCAATTACTACAAATATCGGTCATTACCATGTCTGAAAAATGCATCGTTAAAGGACAAAAAAAATTGCGGTGCAAGCTGCATTTTTGACGGGAGAATTTCGTCCTTTTCGGCTGCAAAGGGTTTTCAGCCAGTAAGCAGTTCTCGTTTGGCCATGACCTTGCGGATTTCGCTCTTGGGAACTCTCCCTCTATGTACCATGTAGCTCTCCGGGGGCCTTCTTATTACTTTCGTCCATCCGCACGCTCGAGTTCTCTCGAGGTTCTCCTCTCGCGTTGTATATACCTGTATACTACTGAATAAATTTTATTGTACTCCGCGCTTCATATTGGTCGAATTTATCGTAGACGCTGAATGTTTGAAATCAATTACTCCCGCTGCGAGCATGATAAATTGATTGATTTATAATTTAACGATGAACCGACGAAGAAATGTTTGATTTGCATGTACACTGATCTTACCTATATTAAAAAATATTCCGATTTTGTTTGTTTGAACGAAAGATTGTGCTTTTATGATAAACATTTTTTATTTGGAACTAATCAGAGCGGAAAATTAAGTCAGTCACTTACCACATTTTTTATAAAACGACTTACATATAGTTAATTAGCATTTAATTCACTTTAATTTATATTTAGTTTGGCTGAATAATAAGTTTTGCAATACGAATATACTGAAGCGATTAGTAGTAGATGAATAGAAAGTAATTTAAATGAAACAAATACGTGTGGAATACTTGTGCAAGGGAAATTTTTAGAATTTTGACATATAGTTATTAGTAGAAAAGTACGTAGCTAAATGTTACCAAATTTATCAATACTGTGTGCACTGTGTCTTGAACAACTTGAATAGTCAAATTTTCACTTTCTACGTCTACCGGTTTCTCTAACGACCAATAAATTTGCTTAGTTACTGAATCATATTATAATAGATCTGATATTTAAAACCTGTTGTAAAATATTGACAATTTTTTTTCAAGGCAATGTCCCAATTTTACTACTTTATAAAATATTTCCCTGAATTTGATACAGTTTCAATTTGCATATTTACATCATCGCTTTTATCGGCTATATAGACGTCTCACAAACTCTTGACATTGAAAATTTAATGTGAGAAAGTCTCTTATTTCCATAAACGACCTCAAAAACTTGTATACCGAAACCGGATGTCAATTTTAATGAAAAATCAGTAATTTCATAAGTTTGAAGTGAAGTTTATCCAACGGATATTACTCTGACTTTGTTAATATCAAAAATTTTCATTTTTTAAAATAAATCCTATGAAACTATGACACAATTATTGACATAACATAAATTTGAGTTATTTTATGAAGAAAAAAGTTCGAATTCGCAATATTTATAGATTATTATTTACAAAAGAAATATCAATACTAAACCCACGCTTCAAACAGTCAACAGCTAAATGAGGCACACGTGAGTCGAAATGCAATGTCACGTTTTCATAATGTCATTTTTAAATTTGATAGTTATTAGGAAAGTCAAAATTACCAGATTTTACGCGGAAGAGTTGGTGGCGATAAGTTTCTGACGCTCGAGGTCGAAGGTGCCATTCCGTGAAATGAATTTTTTTTTTTATTACCAAAGCATCAAATTCTCGCGGTTTCGATAACAGCAGGCTTTACAGTAGCTCGAAAAATGCCAATATATTTTACAATCACGTTTGGCAACGAAATTCGGTAGTAAATGAAATCAACAGTCAGCTCAAATATATTTTTGCTATAGGCACAATGTGCATCACGATGAATTTTCGACAAGCACGCAAATTGACAGCTAACTTGTTTTGCGATACCAAAATAATAATAACTTATCATAGAATGCACATCAAAGTTACCATTAATCATTTCCAATATTGCATCCATCAAATTAATAACTTCATCTCTCTAACGAAGTAAAATTAACGAATTGGTATAATCCTCAAAATCAATGACAAAACGACCCAATTATAATTTTCCATCAACAACATACAAAAGAAGATAATCAATCGACAAATTCTCCAAAAACACATGCATCCTCTCATACAGTGAAAGCCAAACGAAGGTCAGTCCGCATTACAAAATCGCGATAATAGAGCGACTAATTGCACCGCGCCAGTGGCTAAATTCGTACACGTACTTACACGCTGCTATACCTATATGTACGTATCAGAGAGTCGACTCTCTGGTCGTCGGTTTCGTTCGCTTTTGCTCGAAATTATGCGGTGCGTCTGTTGGGCACTGCCTCGACGACTAATGGGTTTCTCTCTCTCTCTCTCTCTCTCTCTCTCTCTCTCTCTCTCACTGTGTTTCGAGCACTACTCTCCGTCGACGGACTTGAGTAATTGGAATTCGCGGTGCGAGTTGTTTTCACGCTAATTATTTTCGTTCGATATCTCGAGTTTCAACTGCAAATTACAAAATTATTGTGATATTATTTTCAACGTAAAACGGTGTATTAATTATAATTAGTAGCTCGCATTATTCAATCGTATATAATATACTTAACGAATGACAACGAGCGTATTTAAAATTCATAACGGTACAATCATAAAATTGGTCTCATTTACATTCTGCCAAAGCCAAGATGCAACGAGAATGCTCGAAAGCTCGGTACAACATGAATATTCAAGTTTTTTCAAATTCCGACCGTAATATTTCAATATTCAGCGAGGTAAAGTTTTGAAAAGTACAGCAGAGATGTATAACTCATTTAAAGTTTTTTTTTTGCCGTTGAAAAAAAAACTAATAATTATTTACAATCTGAAAGCTTAGCATTCGAAAAAGGAGAGGTCTCGATGTAAGGGGTAGGATGATGCTATATATAAAGTGAAAAAATGAAAAAAATCTTCGTAAGTTTCACAACAAAGGCCTTCGACGTGTACATAAATACGCGGCGGCTATCAGCCCCTCGGGCGACAACACGACTTTCGAAAAGAGCAAAGGAGAATTCGCTCTCTACGTCGATATGCGCAGACACTGGCATTTGTCCTTCGTATGAGCTGAAAATTTCATCTTTAATTTTATTCGCCAACTAACGTGTGCACATGTGAAACTTCGTGAGTTTTGATTAGAAATATTACTAGATGGTTGATTGCAATGAAATTTGACAGAAATCGTAGTGAAGTATTTTTGAAACGTTATAAAATTTCTGTTTAAAATTATTAATACGTATGGCCTTTTTTTACAAATATGAAGCTGTCATAAATACGTGTATGACAAAGATAGTGGAAAAATTTGAAGGTAATGGAAAAACACGTACTAAAAAAAGGAAAATCGTAAAGCAAGGTAAACTTCCCTTCTCACATTGACAATATCCTTGCGAGTTGTCGTTCTCTATACGGCTACAAACCGCCAACATATTGAAGATCTTAAATACAATAAGACATCAAAATTTTATTTAAAAAAATCTAATTTAACAAAAAATCAGATTTTTTGCGTCAACAACATAATGGTTTTTTAAATGTTAGTTTTTATTCAAAATGAGTACACAATTATTACCAGTTAATAAATTTTTCACACACACTAAAACTCAAACAAATATTCAATATTATTAGGGCTCTTTTTAAGCTACCGTTTGAGTCTTGAATAAAAATAGATAATATTTCATATTTCTTAATAAAAGTTCTGACAGAAGGTCAATGTTGAAAGGTACAAAAAGAAATTACGTAAATTGAATTAATGAAACAAGCATCAACTCCCATTTTCGTTTATTTTGAATTTTTGTGAAAATATAAATTGGAATTGACGTACTTCATCTGCATTTAAATTTGCGGCGTTCCGATTATGCAATGCAATAACTGTATATATCCTATACCACTAACTCGCATACAAAATCATCGAAATGAAATTCGACCCGCTAGGACAATAAATCATATGTGTATATAATTATAAAATTACATAAGTTAATGAGAATATTTACGTCAAAGGTGGAGCATAAATTGTTCATACTCATCATAAATCATAAATGATATTTGCAATCATGTTTGATCATTTCAAATAATTTCGAATTATTCGTTTCGTATGAAAGCCGGAAAATTAATCTGCAATTGAACGAACGTTGAAATGCTAACTCAAATTTGATCGAAAGCCAGAACGAGAGGAAGACACCCAAACTTCGATAGCCAGCGTCGAATGGAACATCGAATGAAATTGGGCGTGCAAGTGTGGAAAACGGTCGGCTTTTACAAAATTTTGCAGCCAGTGCGCATGAGTTTCGTGCACACGCACACACGGCGTACAAGGTTGCATTAATAAATAATTCATACGTGTGTCGAACTCTCGTTTCTCTGCATTTGCCCGAGTATTGGCTGGGAAAACTCGTAATCGACATCTCGCGACAGAGACATAGCCGTCGGGCAAATTTTTTTTTTACTCAATTTGACATCGATGGGTTTGGTGGCACTTTGCGAAGAGCATAAATGTCAATATCCATTTCGATAGCAATTCGAAGAGAGGGAATTGGATACAAGTACTTTACATTTATTTTTTGACTCGAAAAGTTTTCTAAAGTTTATAGTAGCTTCAATTATTTTGAATGAAACCGCTAAAATCATCACTCTCACTTTTGAAATATCGAACAACACTTTTATTATTTGAACTTCGAGATCGATTTAATAGTATGAATTTCGACTTCCTATATTGGTGATTGAAGTGGTTTTTCTTTCTAAACTATCATTCACCTATACAAATTGAAATAGTACATTTCCCTTGACAAGCGCCAAAAGAACTATAATTAAAGTTGATTTTGAAAAAGCAGGTGACATTCGTTTTTAACGGTCACCTGTCAATAGAGCGCATTACGAATGCACAAACGCGAGAGAAAGAAAGAGAAAAATATACACGCGTGCTTGAAATTCAAATAAGCTCGAACTTTTTCCGTCAACATGACAAGTTGCGTCCGAGCTATTAAGTCAAAAATTGATGAAAAGGAAGAGAAAGGCGAAAGTACGTCAATTTCAATATTGAAATGCTCGAGCAAGAGGACGATTTAAATAATTCTAAAAACAACAGCCGACGCACAAGCTTAAAAAAACCCAGATATTAAAACAGCTCCAAAACGAGAATTAAAAAAAATGAGAAAAAAAATTGCCCTTGCCTTGTGTGTTACCAAAATAAGATTCCAAGCCGAAGGCGATCTCGTTTTCGGCAAAGAGAACGAGAAGAACAAAAAAAAAAAAGAAGAAAATAATAAAAAAGGAAAGAACGAAGGAACGAAGCACACGACTTGGCTGGACAATGACCCGGGCGAGGCGGCGTCGGTCAAGGTGAGCGTCGAGTCGGAGAAGCCGGGAGCGCGCAAGTTGCACGAACGTCACGTCGATATTGTATACCTATACGGCCAAGTCGAGAGCGCGCGCTTCCGCCAACGTCGACGGCCATGGAATTTTGACTAGGCAGGATGTGCAGCGGAAGGAGAAAGAAGTAAGGCTTTGTTTGGTGATCGATTCGATGATTGTGACTGATGACCGTATTGAAAGGATCTGTTGTTTCGAGGAGAAACTTGAAGTTAGGCCTTTAAAAGTTTTTAAAGGTACTATCGTGACTTTCCTGTTTCGTGATCTTTTGTTTTCAACCCGGTTTTTTGAAGGTTCTATGATGTTATCTATATTGATCACTGATTACTATCTATTGATTTTTTTTTCTCGAATACGTGATGGGACCTGTAGATATATTCAATGACAGACAAATACGTAGGTATAATCAATTTATGGGTTATTAAATTATATTTGGTATAGTCGATGGAAAAATAGATTTCTTGAAAAAGAAGAAAAAGCTGTGTTGTCATGAAAATTTCAATAATTGACTTTCATTTATCTTTGCGTTGGGTTTTACAAGAAGTCCAAGAATTATGTTTTTTAGCTCAAAGCCTTTTTAATTCTTTTGTATTTTGAAAGGGTGATAAATTTATTACGCCATTCAAGTGTTTCTCCAGATAATACAACGCAATTTTGAATAAGCAATGGGTATTGGATTCTATCTACAGAAAATTTTTCCGATTCGATCGATTGAATAAAATTATTTATCTCGAGCTATAATTCAATAATTTGATGGCATAGTAAAAACATTCGAATTCAATATTTTAATTTGATATTCAATATTTGATGGTACAAAATATTCCGTTAATTAATTGTCCTCTGTTTTTTGTAGTATCGGTTGTAAATTTATAGCCTAGCATTCAGAAAAGTAATTGAGAATGGAGAAACCTTATTACTCGAACCTTTCAATCGCACAAAACATTTTTTTAGCAATTTTTCAGAGAGAACGTTACTGCGTCGTAGATATACGAGTACATACATATTCATTAAACTGCTCTGGTGCAACCACTTATATTTTTCATCATTTCTTTTTTTTTTCTTTTTGATTCAATAAAGGTGTTCAAGCTTTCAACGTAAGTCCTTATTAGAATTGAGAAAATATACGAAATCTCATGATTCCTCACGTTCTTCAATATTGCACTCGTTTGTGTTGTAATGAGTTGGGTTTTATTTGGACTGGTGGGACAACATTTTTATGTTGCAATAAGTTACATTTTATTTTCAATAATAATCATTGAAATAATAAGTACTGAGAAGTACTGAGTGTATATCATTTTTTCCTCCGTAATATCTTCCAAACTTCTACCCTTCTAGTACATACATAACTAAAGTCCCTTCTCGGGATAAAAAATACAGCGAAATCTTTCGTCTGCTTTCGATCTATAATATATAATCTCTTACAAGAAAAAAACAAGAATTTGTCATATGGGCAGAAGTTCACCTCAATAGAAAAAAAAAGGAGCGTCCACCTAGTCGAGTATTCGCAGCGAGTAGTCGCGAGAAATGGAAAACATAAAAGCCGAGAACAATTCAACGGAGGCGAAGATATACATACATAGGTAGGTCAGTGTGCTAGCCGCAAGACTGCCTTATATTGCTCGCAGCCAATTTCAAAAAAGAAAGAAGAAAAAAAGAGGAGCACCTCTTCACAATTAGTTGGCTTCATGATTATTATTCTACGTTTTCTCCCTCGCGCGAGCACAAGATTGCTTTTCTCTTTTCTCCTGCCAAAAAAAAATATCATAAAACGCGATTGTCGTTCTCTTCCTCGCTGTTTTTTCTTCTTCTCTGAATTAGCATACCTACCTTCGCGGTCGTTGAATGAAAATATGATAGCACTTAGAGTGAATGAGCAATTTTCGGCGCTAATCGCTAAATTATTTTAAAATAGTGATTCGATAATTGTCAATCAATCTCGTACTCAACAGTTTGGCAATTCCTCGAACAGTGAATTTAAATTATCCCTCAATCACGAAAAATATCTGATGTCATATTTTCTTGGAAAAGTACATTATAATTCTCTACCTGTTTATCCAATCGATACATTATTCAGGTGTATCGATTGGTTTTGACAATAATTCCGATCGACCTCAAAACGAAAGCCAAACGTTTTCACAACGTTGGGATAATTAATGCCACTTGTATACGTCCTTTAAAAAAAACTTATAAATCGATGAAATGATCAAACGAGTATATGGCCAAATCCACAAAAAACTGTCATAATTTCGTTCGGGTTTTGGCAAATTAAAAACTCGGGGTTACGCTCGAAATGATTATATTTTCTCAATCTACAACACTAAT
>JAWWMK010019113.1:0-18919 GCA_035047105.1 Galeopsomyia nigrocyanea | reverse complement strand
GGAGATGGGCAAGAGAATTACGAATCTTTTGATACCTCGTAGAACAGTGTGCACCTAAAATTGAGAGAGTGCACCCATAGTTTGAATATTTGGAAATACTTTCTCGAATTACGGCAGTTTTTTTTTTTTGTGGATTTGCTCATATATGTATGTCTATACATGTTGCGAAGCCTCATCGCTTCCTTCCTCATTCGAGGCGCCACCGCCATCGTCGTAATTATCTTCGCGTTGCTACGCCGTACAATCTCTCGCTCGCTTTCTCGGTCTTTTGTCGATGCGGGACAGTGATGGATGCGCCGAGCCTCTTGGCCCTCCATCCATCATTTTCTCGCGCTCGCCTTCTTCTTCTTCTTCTTCTTCTTCTTCTTCGTTGATTCGTGTTCTTCTTTTTTTTTCTTCTTCTTATCCTGCGCTAGGCGTCAATTACGCCCTATTGACGCTGTTTACTTTTATAGAGGCGCTTGGGTTGTTGGTATTGAAGTGTGAAAAAATAACTGTGAAAAATGGTTTCTGGTGTACATAAGCAGTTTTAATTTTTAGTTGTTAGGTCGTTTATGTTTGGATTTTTATTTCATTTCACGTTTTCATCGATAGATGGCTTTCAATTACCTTACGTATTATATCATGGATTGTAATGAAATAACATTGCGGCAAAGGCCAGTTTATCTGAAATAATTAAAATATTTATTTGTATACCTGACAATTTTTGCAGAAGCTAAATTCTATTTCAATTTGGTAAATACTCTCTATAAATTGGCAACAAACTCTCAAATTAAAAAAAAAAGTCATCAACGAAAGAAACTTATCGAAAAGTCAAAGCAACCCAAGCTACCTTAACAATCCTTCCTCGCTCTTTTACAAAAGAAAAAAAAGGTAGCGAATCGAACGCGATTTTTCGCTCTATCGCAGTGTGTCGACTTCTCTCTCTCTTTTTACCGCTCTTCTCGCTCGCATCACGTCGATTGGGAAAACGTTCCCTCGAAAAATTCTCACTCGGAATCTTTTATTGGAGCGTACTCTCTGACTTGCGGCTTTCTCGCCTCCCTGAATACGAATTCAGATTCTTCCCTTATCCACCTCCTCCCTCCTGACCCTTCATCCTCGCAAGTGCAATTCGTCATTATCCCTGAGAGCAATATTTGGTTTATCTTAGGAGGATTATAGCACCGCACCCGTAGCTGTGTCATTGCGAGAATTGCTGAGATTCGCTTGTTGTTGTGTCTGTGTGCTGTCCCTTCGGGGAATTGCTATAGGGGGGAGGATTTGAGTGAAGCTACTTCCTTCTCTCCTTTTTTTTTCTGTTTAGGTGCACGTGTGAGTTATGAGTTGTTTGTTAGCACTGGATTTTTGCTGATTTTAATAATAGTTAAGTTACTCGGCTTTTTTATTTGAGTCGAGCAAGGTAATGGGATTATTCTCGGGAAAGATGATAAATACGGAGATTGCAATAAATGTCACGAAATGTCGGAGTAAATTAGCGAGTAATGCACTTTCTTCGTTATTTATAGTTCAGATAATGGATATTTACGTTAGTTTTTTTCCAACATCATCATCGCAAACAAACTAATTCTTTTTAACATCAACCTACTAAACTTTACAATCTTCAATATCAAGCACGACAATAATAAAAAAAAGAGAAGAAAAGAAAGAGAGAAAATTCGAAAAATATCGGCAATCCACTTGTGCAAGCACATTTCCGTTCTCGTAGTAGTTGCTCGCAGGCGTGCAATAGCCACATACACACACAGTGAAGAGAGCGATGTCGTTAAGCATTTTCCTTACGCGAAAACGCCCTCGAGGAAAACTCTCTCTCTCTCTCTCTCTCTCTCTTCTGGAAATGGGAAAGGAGAGCTGAAAATGAGGAGTGCGCACTTTTATACCGTCCCATCGCGGCTGAGCGCTTTTCCACATACATATATATACTACAACCACCGCTCCCAACCGTAGCTTTTTTTTTCTCTTCTGTGTTTTGTACGTGCAACTTTCACTCGTGTAATGTATTCGATATACCCAATTGTAAATTCAATCTCACGCCTTTTCCTAAAATCAACCTCGGCCTGCCATCTGCTATCAAGAAAGTCAACTATCCAAGAGAGTAGACATAACATTGGTGACAGCGGTGGGATGCTTTGTATTGAAAAACTTGAAGCTTTTTGCTCGGTCGCACCCATTGTTCCGTACTTTACGTGAGTGGTTTTGAGAAGTGATAATAAGTTTTACTTTTTGTTTTTCTATGTGAACGAATAGAGGGCTATCGGTTTTGTTAATCTTGAAGATAAATTCGATCACTATCGCTCATAAGTATACTCAGATTTTTATTTTTTTCTGTGGTTTAAATTATGAGTGTATGCAAGTCTTATAATTTTAGGTTATTAGGTTGACAATTTAAAAAATAATTGCAAAACATTTCTAATAAAACAAAAAAAAGAAAAAAAAAACTATTATCTACTCGTCTTGAAAATCAGTCATCTCAATAAAACCGTTCTTCTCCCACGAAATCCAACTACGCTTGAATATCTCTACCACAAAGCTCTAAAGTTATGACAGCAACAGTAGCAGTAGCAGCGCAAACTCACCGAAGATTTTTCCACCCAAACGCTTTAATTACTCGCGCGTCAGGGAGGGCCAAAGTGAAAACCCTTCCGGCTGCTTTCTCACGGCAACAAAGGCGTTAAATCAACACACACCTCACACACACACGCACACACATACACTTGCTAGACAGCTTCATCAGCCGTCTCGGGGTATAAAGCCCAAAAGGATGTTGCTGCTACTACTACTGCTGTCGAGCTAATTCCATGCGTGGTGGCAAGCTAGGCATATCGGAATTTCAAATTTCCCACACGAGTTCGCGCGCCAAGTTTTGATGGGAAAGCTCGGGTCGACGGGGCGCGCGCAACGTTAGTTTTATCTCGGCTTGTTTTGACAGTTGCGAGTCTACTACACTGGACACAATGTAATTCAGAGAGAGAGGGAGGAAATTCGATATGTTACGCTGAATTGACAATGAAGTGAAAGATTCTATTTGCGACTATGCGACTGTAGGGAAAAGGGAGAGGGGAGTGTCAGTTACGTTGAAATGTTCAATTATCGACAGTTTAGTGGCTGCAGCGTTGTGTGACGGAGATTCGGTTACGTATATGTGCGGGGGGGAAATTGAATGTTTGAAACAGACGAGGCGTACGTACGTCATTGATCCTGATGTAATTCTGAGAAAAGAATTTTCAGTCGATGTAATCGATGATAGATTTTTTTTATTCGAAATAAAACGATTAACGACCATGGTAATTTAATATCGTTGTATAAATGTAACTTTGAAAGTTATTGTGATAGTTTAGAAATTTTAACATTTCACTATCATTCACCAGATGGCGATTGTTGCATTACAGCGAATTACCGTTGATTTGTAATTAAAGTTGAAAGAAAAGTTCGAACGAATAAATATTGCTTCAGACTTCTAAATAAAATATAATTGTAGAGATGTCTTCCAAAGAAATCCAGCGGTCAATATACGATCCGTTATTTGTCACCAACACCCGACACAGTCGCGTTCCCATCAAATAACCGCGAAATAAAATTCCATCCTCGAAAAAAAAGCAAATTCTAATGCATATGCAACCAAATCGCACATTCACATACATGAATAATCAACCAAAGCTTTTTTTTTAATACCATCCAAAAGCCTTGAAATGCAAAAAAAAAGGGCGTGGAAAATTTGACATTCAAATGCGTCGACGACAACGTCGACGCCACGAAACAAAAAAAAATTCACACCACGAAAGAGAAATCCCCACCTGTTATATACGCGCGCAGGTGCGCGTGGATAATTGCGGTTGGATTCGATTTTCGCGTACGAGCTAGGAAGAAAAGAAAACGCGCTAATTTCGTTTTCGCGAGACGAGCGTTTCATTCGAGAAAACGGCGCGGCGGGTTTTGCGGCTATTCATTTTGACGTGTGGACGTGGTTTAGGTTGATCACGTTTATCGTGTGCGAATATGGTTTCTACAGTTGGTTGGATACGCAATGCTATATTGATTAATGTTAAACAGGTGTAATGCGATATGGCTTTGTAGTTACGATTATGGGGGGGGGGGGGGGGTGCGTTCGATGATATGGAAATTCGGATGATTCATTTCAAGAATGATGATTATGAAACAATGATTATGCTTTCAATTAAGCAAATTATGAAACTGTAAGTCAACAAAGTAATTGTTTTATCCATTGAAAATACATCCTTTCTCGCAAAGCAACAGCCACGGATAATCCACTCTTGATCTTATCTTTTCTTTCGAGCAGAGGCGTTAAACCTTGCTTAACAGGCGTAAAGCACATCAATGGGTGCATCGAGTTTGTTAATCCCATTGATTCGCCTACGTCGTCGTCGCCGTCGTCGTCGTCGCGCCTTGTTGTTAGCTTTTGTTCGAGTGCATTGTCCCGTTATCGCCTGCTTCGATATATATATATATATATATATAGAACACGCCCTTCTTTCTCTCTCCTTTGAGCTTGCGGAAGCTTTTGGGACTTCGCACGCGCTACGCCTTTGGAGCAAAACGTCGCCGTCTTGTCTCTCTGAACTTGCTGCCGCCGCTGCTGCTTGATTGTTTGTATTGGAAATTGCTTTTTTTTCTCTCTTTCTTTGTTTTGTCTATCCCGACAGTGCGAAGTGTTTTACTGTTGTTGGTTCTTTGAGGAATTGCGATTGATGATTGTCAATTGATTTTCAAAATGTAGCTTTATTGAGTTTTCAATAAATGGCAATATGTATTATTCAAAATTAATAATAATTGATGATGAGTTATTATAGAACAATTAGGTTGAACAATTTTTTCTATAATTAAAATTGACAATTACTAATTTTGTTGTCTTGGTAATTGTGACTGCCCGCATGTACTATTCAAAATTAACTAGATTCTACATTTGATTATCATGAAAAAATAAATGAACAGCAATTGTTCAGAAGTTGTTTCAGTAGTTCAATATATAAATTAGTAAAAACGAAATAATCATTTAATTATCATATCTTCAACTTCCCCAACAATATCAGCAAACGAAACTCAATAAAAAAAAACAAAGAAAACATCCAACCACCTCCCCCCTTCAAACGGCAAGTAAAACTCTTAACTCGCATAATATCTCGGAGAGAAAGAGAGAGAAAGAAAAGAGATCCAACGCGATAAAAATAATCACTATTTCGCACGAGCACAGGAGAATTGAGGAAGAAAAAAAAATGTAATTGAATCGCACTCTCCGCTCCATTATACAGCTACGTTAAATCGAGTCTCGCGAGCGAGCGAGTTCCTCGTTTAAACAAAGTCTCTTTACGCTCGGAGACAAAAGGCTTTCCTCTATCGCGAGCTCGTATCGCATTCGAGAATTCAAACGAAAGAAAAAATTGTGTTAAAAAAAAAATAAGGTCGAGAAAGTCTTGGGTGATATTATAATTGCGAGAATTATCTGATCTCAGAAGGACTTTTTTCGAGAAGGTAAATGTTTACGGAGTGGATGTTAACGTTGATTAAAATCTTGTAGGGTATGTAGAATTCAATTGTCATTGCGTAAGTACGACGAAATATTTAATTTCACAATTCATTAAATTCAGATTGCACTCTTGTTCAAAGTTGTACTTTGAATTTCCTTATCCCCCAAAACAATAAAAATCTTACAAAAACCGCTTGAGATATTCAGCTAAAACACAAACCCAACAACGAAAAAAAAAAATCTGGTAGACAAGTTGAAGAGCGTAAAATCCTTTCTTCTTTTCGGCAAACAGTAGTAGTAGCAGTATCGAAGCAGAGCAGGCAAGCCCAAGGACTCGTCAGACGTCGGAGCAAACAGCGGAATAAGCGAGAGACGACTACCATGACGAGACAAAAGAGGATGTACCTTTTGCGCGTAAAATTTCCAAGCAAACAGAGGATCAGAAACTGCTTGCTCGGAAAAATGGAAGAAATTAATTTCCCTTCTTTTTTTTCGTTTGTCGAGTAATTTTACAGAAAAAATTATACCCCGAGAGTTTTAACTTATCTCATTTTTTAAAAGCTATCTCCGTATTTCAACTTCTTACCTCTAATAGGAAAAAAATGTAATTTAAAATGAAATTCTGTTTAAACGTTAGTTTAATAACCATGAGCAATTGCAATTGGGTACATCACACTTCTTTCTCTCTTGCACACACACAGACACAGCCACAGGCAAGCCAGCCAGCCACGAATGCACATCGACCCCGAAAGTCCGACACCTCATCAGTCCTTCAATTTCCTGGCTGGCTGGCCTAACTCACTTTACTAGCCCTGTCCGAGGCTATCGAGCTGCAACACTCTTTACGTGTCTACCTCTCTCTTTCTCTTTTCTTTTCGTTCCTCTGCAACGATGCACTGCTAAGCGATGCTTAGCGAACGCGAGCGCGAGAGCTTGCAGCGTTGTTTACTCGGCTACGTGAACGGAATGAATGAATGAGAAACCGACTGGCGACTCTCTCTCTCTCGCTCTCGGAAAATTAGGGGTGTGCATGTTTTTTTAAACGAGCCCCGTGCCTGAGAAGCTTCTATACGCTGTATACTGTTTGTTGTTTGCATTTCGGCGAATATATCGAACTGTTGTGCCCAGTTTGTTTTTCTTCGATTTCAGTTTCGATGGGATATTTTTCTCTTTTTCGTTTGGAGTTTTGTCGGTGTGGATTGGGAGATTACCTTTTCCGTGGATGAAGTGAGCATGAAAATATTTGCAGGAGAAAGGAATGATCGAGTCGTTTAATTCTGCAAATTGAGGAGTGAAAATTTCATCTTCAGATGAAGCAGAAGTAATTTGTTCAAATGAAATCTCTTTATCGAAAAATCTTGAAAGGATAATTTGGTAGTTATTTTACAGTATTGTAAATGGCCTTTGACAATGCTATCCCGCACTATGAAATGATATGCATCCGTTTCACTATTAATATTAGACTAAAAAATCTTGTTGATTATGAAAGTAAAAGTCTCAGTAACTCCGTACGCAATCTCAGTACAGAATTACCCGCAACGACAAATATAATCCTCGAAATCTGAAAACCACAAGAGTCTCTCTCTCTCTCTCTCTCGCCACATCGTCCCCTATTTTCATCCGCGCGCAACGCGAAATAGTAATGCACAAGCCCATGAAACACCCAGTAAATCTGCCAAGCAGCAAACTTTTAAAACCCATACAGCGTAAATACATCGTCTGCCCATATCCAAAAATATCCTCTCTCTCTCTCTCTCGCTATACGCTCAGCTCGTAAGTGGCCCGTTCACTGCGCATAGAAGCAGAGTAGCCAATGGAGGGCTAATTCCGTCGGCGTCTGGCCGGCTAATTACCAACTCTCTCTCTCTCTCTCTCTCTCTCTCTCGTACGCTTTTCCATTTGTCAGTCTCGCGTGTAATTTCCTCGGCCCGAGAGAGAGAACGAGAGAGATTTCGAATTATTAAGCGTCGAGGAAATTAAGTCCATGCCTGCGTGTATTTCCCTAATCGTTACGCTCCACTTGACGCCGCCGAGCGAAGAACACCCCGAAATCAATTGATTAACGCCCCTTCCAAACAACTCCGTTGTTGTTTACAGGCGCGAGCGAATGCCTTTTAATTAAATCAGACGATACGAAATTTTCGCGCTCGGCCTGTGTGTATCGCTAACGAAATTATTTCGCTTTTAGCGTTGTGTTTAAATTCTCTCTCTCTCTCTCGTTGTTGATTATTCCGATTTTATGCGTTGTATTTCACTCCCGTATTTTTTTTTTTTTTTTTTCATTTTATTTAGTGAATAATTGCATCGTCGATTTTATTTTTGGAAAATTTCGTAATCACACTGCCTGCGCTTTATTTGCCATTCGAATATTGCACAGGCAGAGAGTAAACAAAATCGCGCGCCCCTCCGAATAAAATCGATAGCACAGCAAAACTAAACAAGTAAGGACAGAGAGAGGGAGGGTAAAGGAAATGCCTTTGCAAAGTCAAACATCAAAACTCTTCTAACCGAGCGACTGCTACTACTACTGCTGCTGCTATAGCAAACAACCTTTATAAACTTTCGAAAACCTTAACTCATTTTTTTTAAAAGCAATAAACGATCAGTGATTCGCGATTCGACCGGTTTGACGACCAAGTTAATTAACGTAACCAGCGAGCGTCTATCGTGGTTTCATTACCCGCGTGTTTCGGTAGTCTATACCTAAGGAATGTGTTTGCCAGGCAGCTAGAGTGGCTGGTATGTCGACAAGGGATTTTCGGACGGTAAATTCCAGACGTCGCGCGTGTATAACGTCGCAAGCTTGAGTAGAAGATTAAAATGAAAAAAAAAATTGATTTCAATTTTTTTTTTGCGTCTGACCATATATTAAACTCGTACTACTCAGCGTAGCATAAATGTCCCAGTCGCATTGTTTTCCGTTCGTCTGGGGCTTGAAATTTATACGGTAACAGTGTGGTAGCCGCCGCGCTGAGTAATGAGCTTTTGATATCGAAGTGTGTTGTATATCCCGAGCAATGTTTATTTTTGAGCGCGAGCTCGCTTGGTATTTATTCAGCAATCGATATGTTACGATACGACACAAAACACAAGCCGAGGGTATTTTATGTAAAAGCTTTGGACGCAATCCAATGACGATCCGATGTATATATATATATATATATATATATATATATATATATATTTTTTTTGTTTCGTTTCCAACGCTCCCGATATAGTGTATAAACTTGATGAAAAGGCTCAAACGTGTATTGTCTCAGCGTCGCTCGCCTCGGCGCCGGCCTTGAATTCCCGCAGGCGACTGTCGGCAAGTAGTACGAGCGGCTTTTCGATCGGACGAAACGAGCCGAGAGACCTAGTTTTTTTTTTCTCTCGCTCTTTTTGTTCTTAACACCAGGAGTATAATGATGTATTATTGTTCGTTGAAAAGTCGCCAATAGGACAATGAGAATTCTCTCTCTTTTTTTTCCAATACTCCGTATAGTTTTTAACGGGAAAATTGTGCCTAGTATATATGGCTTTTGTTACTCGGTACACAATAGAAACAAAACAAAAAATTGCAACCAACTTTACTCGATATCAATCAGCTTCGTGCACACAATACATTGTACGTTCGATGCACGCGCGCATCACGAAAAAAAAAATTCTCTTTTCCCCACCCCATAAATCCTCTTCGTCTGTTGCGCACTCGAAAAACTCTCCATCTGAAAATACCTACTCTCTCTCTCTTAGAACACCCGCGGCGGCACATCATATCCCAAGATATACACTACAAACACTCTCTCTCTCTCCCCCGTAAGAAGAAGCAACAAAAAAAAAACGCAAAACCAAACAGCCGTTCTCTCTCTCTGTCTCTCTCTCTCTCGCTGTCTCTCTTGAGAGTAGCGGCGGCGTCGGCGGCGGCGCGTGTATATTTCGGTATACGCGTCTGCGCAGACTCGACTCTATCACAGTGTAGTACCAAGCGGCGAGGCAAAGCCGAAAGCCCCGGTTGTCGTTGCTGTATAGGCCAGTGGCCCGTGAGCAGCCGCGATAGACGGTTACGCGAGGAATTAACCCACGCGAAAAAGACAATTTTCTGACGGAGCTTTTTTTCTATCGTATCGTAACGCGCTTTGTGTAAATTTTTTATTCGAGATATATACATTATGCTGGCGATTCGGATGGTAAACAGCGTTGAATTTTTTTTTTGTGAAGTGTTTTATTTTTTTTAATATTCTTGCGCTTTTGACGGAAGGGAAAATACTTTAGTGTTGCGAACAATTGCGAAATCAAAAGTGTTTCATTCTTTTGAAAAAAATATGGGATGGTAGAATAGTTAAAAATTAGCAAAGTCGATAATTCGCGAGTGGGTTTCGAGCGTTGCGCTACATAAAGCAATTATAATTCAAATTGAATAGCCCCGGCACCGACAAAGTTTCGTCGTCTCTCTCTCTCTCTCTCTCTCTCTCTCTCTCTCTCTGTGACTGTGTCCGTGCTGTTGCTGCTACGCTGCCGTCGAGTAATTCCACAACGAGATTATGCTTTTACGAGCACTAAAACGATCCGCTCTCGCATAGTATGTGTGTGTGTGCGTACTTCGCTTGGCAACTATTATTAATAAAACGCGAAGCGAAGAATCGTCAACATCGATCCGCAAGCTTTTCTTCCTCATCTTCTTCTGTCCAATTAAGCTCGACGTTGCTGCTGTTGTTTTTCTTTTTTCCAGAGAGAGAGAGAGAGAGAGAGAGAGAGAGAACTTTTACCTTTGATAAAAAAAAACGTACGTACGTACGTATGTACGACTGTGAAGTGGTTTAGAAAAAAAGGGACCGAGAAAGAGAGAGAATCTGTTTTCTTTTTGTTTCGATGGAAATGCACGAAAGGGGAAATCGTGAATATAAAAGTGTGTGTATGTGGTTTTCTTTGTTCGATCGTTTGAGAAAGAACGAGCGAAATGTTTGAAAATTGAATGGCGAGGTCGTTGACCCTTTTTATTTCGCGGTGATGTGAAAAGTGAAATTTCGAAGTAGGTATAAACGACAGAAATTTTACACAAACTACGAATACGTCTAGATGTAAAAACTTATTTTTCACAAATTGTTACAAGTAGTACAATCCGATTTCAGTCAGCCACATAACCCCTTCAAAAAAAATCACGAAATCAACAATAATTTTCATTTAATCCCAGCACGACAGAAACTTTTTTTCAATAAAAAAATTTCACGCAACGCAATTTTGCCAAAATAATTTTCAATCAAGCATCACGAAAAGGCGATACAACACACAGGCACGCGCGCGCGCGTTCAGGAGTAGTAGGAGGCATTCAATTGGGCCGAGCGCACAGCCTGTTGAGCAAAAACGCGGCGCGCATCGAAAATTGTTTCGCGTACTCGCAGAGAGGCCAATTCCTCCGCTTCGCCGAGGTTCGATAAACAATACTGAATTATTAATTATCCCTTCTCCGCTCCCTCGCTTTATCGATAATCCCGTGCATATTACTCGCGGCGGCGATGAAAAAAAAAAGAAAAAGAGGGTTCGATATATTCGCTGGGTTTATCGCGTTATTCGATGGTTTATTCGTGGGCTGGGTATTTTTTTTTTCACGCGTAATCCGGTGGGATGTAAATTGTTCGATTTACGATGTATTTTGTTTTTCGTTCTCTTCGGAAAAATTAAATCAAACTGTGTTTTTTTCACGTTCGCGATAAAAATTTCATTATATACAGCGGTGAAAAAAATACGAGGATAAAACTTTTTTTATTTATTTAACTTGTAAAAAAACAGCGTCGTAAGCAAGAGCCGAGTTGTATATAAACTGTTTGATGTAACCTCCTCCGCCGTCGAGTGCGTAAAAGTACAAAGTGGTATATATAACGAAAAATATTGCTAAACTTGTTTGATACTTAACTCGAATTTTATTGAAGTAGAGAAGATAGACGCAAGCGCATGAGTAAGAGAGTTTAAATTCCTAATGTAACGCGACGACGACGACGAAGACGGCGACGACGACAAAGTCGTGTGTAAGTAATTTCAAACACTTTGAGCGCACTTGAAACGCTTCTCAGAGATTACAAGCGCGTTCTACGCTTTCCAAATTTTACGAGCCTAAAACACTGCAATTTCCAAACGAGGTACTTGTTTTAGAAATGCGCGCGTTTAAAAGTGAACATTTTTTAATGATATCTTTTTGCATTATAACTTTTGTCGAATACTCGACGTTCCATTCGAAGTACTCGCACCGAAAAAGTATTTGGAATTTATCAAACTAGCGTAATTGAAATTCTCGTCGCAACGATAAATAGCTGAAACTGCTGTTGCAGTAAAATTAATATCGAACAAAAAAAATCTACAATGCGGACTTGGCTACTCTCGCTAAAGTTGCATAATAGCTCGAAGGTCGTTCGACAAACATTTCATTTCTCTGCGGTTATCCAACGAAATAAAAAAAAAGCAAAAATAAAAACAACAAGGACAATATAAGAAATCATAAAACCATGATTTACGACAGTTGGTCGAACAACTCGGCGGCTAGTAAAGAAAAAAAACAGAAGAAGAAGGAGAGAGGTAATTAAATAACTCGCGACGACGTATATATAGCGCTGAACATTTGCATTTGAACGCGGCAAGAAGTTCATCCGGATTTACGAGGCGCACGGCTGATGCACTTTCTCTCTCTTATACCAAAGAGAGTCTTTGTTCTCTCGCCTAGACTCTTACCATCCCCCGACAAGAAGGTGTGGGCAACTTGCGATCGAGCTTTTATAGTCTAACTTTTCTTCTCTTTTTTTTTTCTAACAGTCGACCGACCCTTTTTTTTTCTCTCTGGTGGAATTAATCAAGTTTTGGTTGTAACTAACTTTTGAGAACCGACTTCACTCTCTTTTCTCTCTTCTTTTTTTTATTTCATAATTGAAAGTTCCACACTGCGAGAAGAATGTTAACTGTAATTTCCGGCAGGTACATAAACCACTTTTACACTGCGAAACTTAATTAAAAACGTCTACGAGAGAGAAACCTTTGTTATATTTTTCCTTCCCTCGCAAGCACACGCACACATATTTTCGCTAAACATCGAAATACTCGCAACGAAAAAGAAAAACCCCGTAATTAACATCCTCTCGCTCGCAAAAAAAAAACCGCATGTGTTTTTTTTTTCACGTTTAACAACCAACCGAACAATTAAACCACGCGCCTCTCGCGTATATATAATTATTAATCGATCGCTGCGCAGTACGAAAATAAACCGGATAGACGCATTTCCCATGTGTCTCGCTCTCTCGCGTTTATTACCAGCTCTCTCTCTCTCTTTCTCGCGGAGTATCGACGGAAAGGTACTATATACTTTTTTTTTTTATTCGCTACCTGCTATCCTCGCGCTTGATGAAAGGAAAAAAAAAATCCGATGCGACGCGACGGGTTATATTTTCTCCTGCAGGCGCGTCGTCTACCCGTGCACTGAGCCGATTACCAAAACGAACGAGAGTTATGTTACAGGTGATGTAGGGAGGATATTCGTATTTTGAAAAAAAAAAGAATCTGTTCGTTATGGTGTTTTGAAGTGGAATAATGGATTTTTATTTGTGAATGATGTTAATATGTGGGTTGAAATATTATCTACTTGCGACGTTAGATGGCATTTATAATATGGTATATAAATAACTGACGTCAGTATTGATAATTTGTTAATATTAGAGAATTTACATACATTTCCCTGACTGATATTCAGTAGAACGTTAAACTGACGAAAAAAGCCGTGGTTCAATCACTTAAAACTCGCTCGCGACTTGTCGTGTCGTGGGGGCCAAAAAGGGCTTCTTATTTTTTTTTCTCGGAAAACGAGCGTCTCGACGTAAAAATACCTCGCACTCGAAATAGTCTCTCCCTCGTTGCATCTTTGTTTTCTTTAGACTTTAGACACGCTCGCGCGCGAGTATAAGTGAGAGAAGCTTTCTCGTATCAATTAACGTTGCCTATATACCTTAGAAGCGATGCCTTTGATGTTATATGCCCGAATTAAGGGGACGATTTCAAGACGAGTTTCAGGCCTGTTTAGTTCTATAGAGCAGACGAGGTACGATGTAATTTGTGGCTTTTTGTCTTAATTGATAGAAGCCGACGCGACGTTGCTGCTCGGTTGCAAAGTGAAAGGGAATAATTGGGCTTTTCTCTTCTTTTTTTTTTCTTTTTGGGATGGTAAAAGGGATGAGATAACTTGAATTGATACTCGCGGTTGTCGTTCTAATGAGAGCCGCTTTGTCTCTGACGATTTTCGATTCGAAGTTTTGGATTTCTTGGAAAGTCTGATTGAAGGATAAAAAAGACAATGGGGTAAAAAAAAAGTTTTCTTAACTTATCGTCTCGTATATTAACTTTTCGAAATCTCACCCGTTCGAGCGGCAATAACGTGTTGCAAGCTCTCTTTCCTCGTGCGTGTTGTTTAAAGCTTTCTTCCTTTTTACAAGTCATCTCGAAAAAAAAAAAAAACTAACGAACAGTCACTTACAAAATCCAACAATTTCCAATTAAAACACATCAAACTTACGTATACGAAACCCTCCCCCAATTATGTAGAAACTCGCGCTCGCGCTATATGTATTCGGAATATTATCAAAGTTGCTCGTTTCGTCGTAAAATTTCGACTTCGCCCTCGCCTCACTCGCCTCGCGCACTCGCCGTCAAATCGACAGAAAGTTCTTATACGCTTCGCCTCCACCCTCCCAAAAACATCGCTTCGAAGCCATTAAAATTCAGTTAAAACTTTAAAAGCTTTCTCAACCTGCTTCACTTGCAACGCGTCTCTTACGATAATTGAGTAGACGATTGTTTCTCTCTCTACATTCTTAGTAGCGTATGTGAAAAATTAACGGAACGCACGATAATCGTAATGAAAAGGAATGAAGGAAAAAAAAAATTGGCGTCTCACGTGACCCGCGAACATAACCATCGAAAACAATGGAGCACATAGTGATCTATACCCGTCGACAATCACTTTCGCAAATGAAGGCAAGGGAAGGTGGTTTGGTTGTGGGAGGGTGAAGGCGATAATGCTCGCAGTGGCATAGCGATGCATCGATTAAGGATCGCGTGACACTCGACCGTTTATGTATGTGTGTGTGTGTGTGTGAGTTCTAAAGAAAATAGCTAAAGTTTCTAGCGTTGTTGGATATATCTTTCATTTTAACGTACGACTGTATAAATTATACGACGTCGCCTGAGCTACGGCACTTCGTCTCTTTCTCTTTCTTGTAGGACTTGTTTTGTACGTTATTTATTCCGTGTGGAGTTTTGTCGCACGCGCGCGCGTGTTGGAGTCGTTATTATTATTATTATTATGTTTTTTTTTGGGGTGGAAATTTCCCGTGATTTTTCTTTAACTTCCGTAAAAGCGCAAGAAATTGAATAAATATTCTTTGTATAGATGAGGAAATGCGGTTGCGCGATCGTCGGCGACTAATCGTCAATATAGTCGAAAAATAAAATCGAATTGCGAAGGAGTGCGAAGTGAACGAAGAAGAGGAAGAAAGAAGGAAATCTTTCTCGCGTGCTTTATTTATTTTTTGGTGACATTTGTGCTGTCGTTGGTCCTCGTTCTAAGCGAGGACAACAAAAGACCTGACAAATGGTGCAGCCCATCACCACTGAGAACAACAACTCCGCCTTGGATATGGAGTCCCTCGAAGAAATGCTTCGCAAGGTAAAAATATATATGCTTTGTCGAATGATGTGTCTATTTTTTTTTCTTTTTTTTTTCGTTGTAAAGGTGATTTATTGATGATGGAGATGTAGGTTTTTCTTTTTTTTCGTAATGAATGGTGTGTTTCTAATCGTCTCTTTGTTTTTGAATGTAGATCAATTGGGATTTTTTTTTGATTGATCAGGAATGAATAATTTGATGATTTCTTGAGTTATTGTTGTGAGGGTAACTGAATAAGAATTTCTGTAATTTTGTAATCGTAAATTCGAAGTTCTGAATATTTTAAAGAAGTTATGTCGATAGATGTTGTGCAATTCGGGAATAATCTGAAAGTACTTTGTTTATTTCTTTTTATATGAAACAGTTCAAACGTTTTGTATACTCTGTATCAAATTGAAATAATATTTACTTTCTAATTTTTTGTGTCATTTCGGCGTAAATCTATTTTAATCATACGATACCTAAAGTAATTAATTTAACTAATCACAATTAATAACTACTTATGTAAATTACATTTAATCGTCATAAAATCTAACTATTAAGTCAACGATATCACACGCATGAAACTATATCGCGTGAAACATTCACATACCCACTCGTATTAACAAAAAAACACAAATCCAACCTCGTTAAAGATCATAAATAACTCTCTCGCACGCGAATTCGCAATAAATAAAATGAGAGAAAAAAAAAGGAAGCAGCTCATCGATTCGAATTTAATATTGAAATAACTCGCTGTACATATATACAAAAACACGCGACATACACACAGAAGACAAGTCATCACTCGTCGACGTATAGTCTGAATAGACCACTTAGCGTTGGCGCACGTATACATGTAACTCGGGAGGCTTAGGTAAACCGGGAGATGCGGCGCGCGGATTCTTTTTCATATAACGCGCGACTAAGGGGACGACAAGGTATACGCACTCGTTTTTTTTCTCTCTCTCTCTCTCTTTTCTTTCTTTGCTACTACTATAGTACTACTGTGGGAATGAGGGTTTGTTGGGGGTAGCTTTTGCCGTGTTTCCTTTTTCTTTTGCGTTTTTTTTCTTAATTTTATTTTGATGGTGTTGTTTTTTTTTGAGTTTTTTTTTCGAACGATCTTTGTGCGTAGATCGTTTGTCAGGTAAACGAATGATACGATGATGGGGAATAAGCTTTTATACATTTATTAGCTTTCGTTGTGTTATTTATGATTTTTATTATTTTTAGAACATTCAATAACATTTTGTGCTTGATTTTTTACATAAATGTGTGATCTGTGATATTTTTTCATGTTTAATTCATCTATTATCAACGTAATTATCAAATTAATTTGCATAATAATGATCAAAAAGCTGAAAGAATTCAAGTTATTCATTCAAAGTGTACAGTGCAGAATGCTGAATACGCAAAGCTTTGAAATTTTCTTCTTTTTTTTTCTTTCCTTTACGGAGTCATTGACCCTTCAAAGCTTACAACTTGAAGGGGATGTCAGACAAAACTTGCAAGTTCACGCGCGCTGCATTTTCATGCTGCCTCTCGCGCCAAACTTTTTCATTTTTACGTTGGACAGGCACTGATTTAATTCTCCATGAAAAATTTTTCTTTTTCATGAATTCGTTTGGATTTGCAGTTTTTTTTTTAAAGTGTTATATTTTTCGGTGTTGATTAATTGAAGGTTTGCTCGATAGCTGGCGTGATTTAAAAATGATTTAGAAGTGATTAATGTCTTTTGAGTTGTTATAAGATAATTCATTTTAACGAGTGTTAGAAGAATTTTATTGATCTTAGAATCTCATATTGGTGGATGTTTGGAGAATTTCGGTTTTCTTAATACGAATTTGCAATTGGTTCGTACAGCGATATTTAGTCAAACCTCTCTTAGACTAAATCAACCAATTATATATGTATACAATTTCCATAAAGAACAACATAAATAATACTTCTTTACAACTAAAAACAAAAAAAAAACGTTCTTAAAACACACAACTTCGCAAAAATTCCATTGTCATTCTTCAAGCACCATTCAATAGAGAGATATACATCCACCCGAAAAGCCGCACAAAAACTCTATCCCCTACGTAGCCCCTCGAGCAGTTTATTAAACCCAGTGCAATCCCATATTTTCACAAGCCACTATATACCGAGCCTTCGCGAGGTAACATAATTTTTATATGTTTACGAACACAACACACCGAGCAAATATAATAAAAAAAAACCGAGGCGTGGTACGCGCGAGGAAAAAGGCGCCAAAAGTTTATTGGGAAAGAAGTAAACGCTGCCGGGAGCTACGACTCGTCCCGGCATGTGTGTGTATGTGTATACCGAAGCCACACTCGAAGCGTTTTATTAGCTCCTAAAGCTACTACTCTAAACGACCTTTCCAACACAACACCCCCTCGGCCAAAGACTCAGCGGAAAATGAACGCTTTATTGTTCGATTACTACGATGTATACTCGCGAGAAAGAAGAAAAGACAAATTTTATTTTTTTTTTCGAATATATGAATTGTTCGAATATATATTTAATTAAACGTTTTCATACCGATAAAAGCATATTTGCACGTTTCGAGTGATTACTTTTATACCTTTGACATGGCCATATCCAAGTCGAGTAGGGGGTGGTAAGGGGGGGAGCTCGAGCTTGCGAAATGTAAATTTAATGAGGCATTCCCCGAGCAAAATGAATTGTACCGGGAAATTTTGACATTACCCTGTCTGATAAATTATTCGAGTCTCTGGCTACAAATGAACGGTAATTCTGGATATTCAGTCGTGTGTGTACGGAAATTAAAAAACAAAGTGGTCGACATAAAACGCAAATGAAAAACGATAAATTTCATGACTTGTAACTCTGACTGTCTCTTTCTCTCGGCGTTTGCGGGGCTAAATTAACCTATTAATTCTTGCAGGTAAATTGCGGCTGATGCTGTTACAGTTATAAATTTCGGACGATTAAACAAAAACGTGCATTAAAGTTCGGTGTGCTTTGTCGCGAGTGATTGTAGTTTGGTTTTACTTTTATCTGCAGTTTGGAGAAGTTTTGTAAAGTTCAATTTTTTCACGCTGGTAAAAAGTTGAGTGGTCGTTATAAATGCGGCGAGAGAATGATGCGATTAATTATTTTTTATAACATGACTCTGTACACATTATTAGGAGTCCTTCGATCGATTCTTCATTAGAAAAATATTCAAATTCACTTTCCATCAAAGAACAAATAAAAAATATCTACTGAATGACAATTTCTAAAAAACATTAAAATTCAATAAAAATATCAATCAATACTCAACGCATTCAAATCACACGCTCGGTTTAATTATCGACATCCTTGGAAAATCCCTTTGTCGAACTTAATAAAAAAAAGAGAAAAAACAATAGAAACGCCCTCGAATACCATCACACGCAATGAGAAAGAAAGAAAGAGAGAAAAATCCCTATCTCGCGAGGACGCACGTCCGCAATCAGCGCGGCAAGTCGGCGATATAATTTCCACTAATGGAAAGCAGCTCGTCCTCTTCCTTCTCCTTCACCCAACCTCGTTTTCAAGGAGTTCTAAAAAAAAAAGAAAGAAGAAGAGTGAAACGCAATATTCGGGTAATACGACTTTAATGCGTTCGTCGTTCCTTTGACGATTTTCACGCGAACATTTTTCATTTCCCTCCTTTTTTTTTCTCCTATTCGGAGTACGGAGTAATAATGTCGGAGAGACAGAGAGAGAGAGAGAGAGAGAGAGAGAGAGAGAGAGAGAGAGAGAGAGAGAGAGAGAGAGAGAGAGAG
>JAWWMK010019102.1:0-18925 GCA_035047105.1 Galeopsomyia nigrocyanea | reverse complement strand
TTTTTAAGGGATGTTCATCATTTTTTGGGGGTACAGTCATAGTGTCCCAGGTTTACCGTGATGCAATGTAATTTTTAAGGTGATGATCACCATAATATTTCAGAGAAATTTCTTTCCGTGTATACTGTCAGGGAGCTACACGGCGCTACTATGAACCCTTTTAAGGATTAATTGGCAGTTTCTTGGCACGCCGGCATCATTCGTCATCCAACGTATATATACATATAGCAGCTCTTGTCGAAAGCTGACAAATCCTTCCCTCTAACCCAGTTACGACGCTGGCGCACTGTTTACGTTCGTTCGAAAGGCAAATCGTGCTTAATTTTCGCGTGATTAGGGTTGGTAAATACTATAATTTCGAGGTTGATAAGATCTTCTACGAGGATTATAGTTTTCTATAGAAAAAAGATGCCAATTATTGACGTAAATGGTAGGTCACCCTCTCGAGAGAAAAAAAAAATAAACCGAGCGCATCTAATCTCCTTCTAAATTTCAAAACAGCCGCTCTTAAAAACCCTCATTTAACTTATACCGCGAGAAAAACATCCCTGCAAGTATATAAGTCGTGGATGATCTCTTTCTCGGCAGACAAATTTCCGCAGCGCTTATAAAGGCAAAAGTCAAAACGTCGTCTGCGCTTTTAAAATCTTCTCAAACAATTGGCACGACCAGTCGATCGTTGTCGTATATATACCTGTGTATGTATATATATATATTTTTTTTTTATCCGCAGTGTCCGTCTCGGCTCTCACGGGGCATAATCTTTCTCGCGGGGCGCGCGGCGCCACGCTGAGTTTTGACGTGGGATGAGGCACCTGCATTGTCATGCCGTCACGTCTGAGGCTTCCTTTCAAGCGCTTATACATATACTGCGAGAGGCATTGCCAAAGCCACCCATGGTTTCTCGGTCTTGGAATCTTCGATCTCTTGCTTCGTTCTCTCGCTCTCTCTCGGACAGTTGGAGAATGAGAAATTTTGACGTAAATATTTTGCATGATGAGCCTCGTTTTCTGCGCGCAAGCATGTGTGTGTCAGGACCGACAGTTTTTTGGAGGGATTTCTTTCGGTGGGCGCGTGTATTTTTTTTTTTAACTTGGAGCTAATGGAATTTGAGAAACACGGTAGTTAGCGGGTTAAATGGCTTGTGTTGGATTTAGCACCTTCTTAGTGTCGGGAGCGATTAACTTCGCTTGTAATTTGGGTTACCACCGGCTGAGAAGTCGGCAAACTTATTATAGCCTTTTGATTGCCCTAAGTAGGACTCAAATTTTGTGATGAATACTTATTATTTTAGCGAAAAAAAGTAGTAAGTCGAGATTAATATTAGCATATAATTTTGAGAGTTAAAATTAAAAAAAATGTAATTATATTGAATAATTTTTCAGCCACTATACAACTAAAACGTCTGCGATAATTATTTTTCAAACAAAATCTTGAATTTTTCATGCAGTACAAGTTTGTTTATGAAAATAATTTCCAACCATGACGCTGCAAATTTCCAATATAATAGCATTAGAGCTTCGACTTTAAACGCGCTTGAAAGAAGTATTTTTCCAAAGACAAAGCCATTGAAAAGTTTCCAATCAATGCGAGCTCGAGAGTAAGAGAGAAAAAAAAGGGAATGTCAACCCACGGCATTAGCGAGAAAAAAAGAGGTTTCTGAAGGGATAGTGGTAAAGCAAGGCGGAGCGACGGTAAACGTCCGTGGCAACAAGTACAACCCATATCCGAGGAACGTCTTGCTTCGACTCCGACTATCCCTCGAGAATCTTTTCCTTTGCCAGCGCCCGGGCGTGCAACTCATTGTCATCGCGAGCTGCCTATTATGTCTAGCATAAACACGGATCCTCTTTTTTCTTTGTCTGACGTGCCACTGGCATCTGGAATCGTTTAAGACGTGACGTCCACACAATATAATTGTCGATCGAAGTCAGAAGTCGAAACTAAACATCGGAAGAATTTTTTGACTTTTCTAAACCGCCAGGGAAAATTATACGAGAGAGTGGGGCCTCGTGTTATTCGAGGATTAAAAAGTCAAGAAAAGGATGTTTGCGTATGGGTGGTGGGATAAACGTTGCGTAGGAAACTTATTTCTTTTGCAACTTGGTTTTTTTTAGCGTTATTTTATTCTCGTTACGTATAATCGTACGATTCACTGAAATTTTCGTGGAATACTTTGTTAAATCCTATTACGTAACTTTTTCGAGATAAGATTTATTATTGTCATTACCAAATCTTCTAGTGCGATCATGATTAAAAAGCGTAGACTATTTATTGCACAGTTCAAATTCTATCTCAAGGAATAAATCGAACACAAGCAAATTTATCGCATACCAAAATTGCAGAATCAAATTGGATACAGTTTATGAGTACTATGAAGAGTTTACACAATACTTTATCAGTTTATGATCGAATATGAAAATCCACAAGCCTTGAATTTTGTGAACAATCATTTTACACCTTGGAGTATTAATTAAACGTCTGATTCGACTTTCTATCGCAATCCGATAAATACTATATAGAAAGAGACCAGCAAGTTTTATTGGGATTTTTTATTACCTTTGGAAATTATGAATCAAATGGTGTTTTTCAACGATCATTAAGGTTGCTGCCCTTTCGAGCTTCGTACAACTCTGATTTGTCTTTTTATCGTATTCTAATGCTGTACAGAAGGATCCACAGCATGTTTCGTCGGAATATTTTTTTGCGTTCAGAAATTATGAACCGATAAAGTCGCAGTGGTCAAAATTTTCATGAGTAGTTCTTTCAACAACAATTACGATTGCTGTCCTCTCGAGCTTCGGCGAACTCTGACTCTAGTTTTTGTCATATGTTAATACTGTACCGAAGGGCCATAGCAAGTTTCGTCGGAATATTTTATTGCGTTCAGAAATTATGAACCGATGAAGTCGCAGAATTCAAAATTTTTGCTTGTGTCCTTTTTAACAAACATTAATATTGCTGCCCTTTCGAGCTCCGGCGAACTCTGATTCGACTTTCTATCGTATTCTAATATTGTACAGAAGAGCGACAGGAAATTTTGTTGGAAAATTTTATTGTGTCCAGCAATCATGAACCGATAAATTCGCAGTGGTCAAAATTTTCACTTGCGACCTTTTCAACAAACATTGACATTGCTGCCCTCTCGAGCTCCGGCGAACTCTGATTTAAGTTTTTATTAGATTCTAATACGGTACCAAAGGGCCATAGCAAGTTTCGTTGGAATATTGTATTGCGTTCAGAAATTATGAACCGATGAAGTCGCGAATATTTTATTGCGTTCAGAAATTATGAACCGATGAAGTGATCAAAATTATCACTTGTGTCCTTTTCAAAAAACATTGATGTTGCTGCCCTCTCGAGCTCCGGCGAACTCTGATTCGACTTTCTATCGTATTCTAATATTGCACAGAAGGGCCACATCAAGTTTAGTCGGGATATTTTATTGCGTTTAGTAATTATGAAGCGATAAAGTCGCAGTGGTCAAAATTTTCATGAGTAGTTCTTTCAACAACAATTACGATTGCTACCCTCTCGAGCTCCGGCGAACTCTGATTCGTCTTTCTGTCGTATTCTAATTCAATTTGATTCTGTAATTATTGTTGCTGTGCGATAAATTTGCTAGTGCTCGATTTGTCCCTTGAGTAGACTCTGAATTATACAAGAAATATTAGTCTATGCCGATTAAAATAACTTTTATCAAGAAATCTCAATTGTCAGTAAACGCTATTACAATTATTTTCACTAAAACTCCAATCAAACAAAGACAGTTTAAAAGAAAAATATTTCAGCCATCCGGCACGGGAGCAAATGCACACACATGTCCAGCTACATGTCGTCGCTTTTTGGAGTTCAATATCAGCAGTGCCCTCTCGTCCGTTATAACAACAGAGCCGCACGAAACCGATCGATCTTCCTCGCGCTCGTTGCTGTTTAGTTGGATTTTTCCCCCATTTTCCGTACTTTCTGCCCATTTCGGCAATGGCGCTCTCTCACAACAGCTATATATACGATGTCCTTTTTTTTCCCTCAACGCGTGTACACGCGCTGCAGTTTCGTATACACATACACACACGTACGTATATATATCTATATACAGCCCGCACAATGGAGTCATCAATCATTTCGTATGACGAGCTGCTCGATTGCTCCTGTGTGCGTGTGCGTGTGCGCGCGCGTATATGTGTGTGTATATATCTGCAAGTGCCTCGCAAGGGAACTCGGTAATCGAATACATTTACAAACATTCGCTTCGTGCATACAACGAAGGGACAACTTTTCTCTTTCTCTCTTTCTCTTCCGTGGTAAGGAGCGGCATCTCTCGATCGAATTATAACATGCTTGGGATTTTAACTTTACCGTTATATGAAGTTTCTTTTTTTTTCTGTGGAGTTTTCGAGTTCGGAGAAGCATCAGGATGTGCAACCAAAGTTATAAAACTGGATTTTGAAATGATGCGTAAGTGAAAGAGACGAGTGCACGTGATTTTTTTTTATTCGTAAGAGAGTAAAAAATATTGTTGAAGGATTTGGAATGTGTAACATAACTGATTGGTATCGGAGAAAGAGGATTTTTTAAAAAGAATATTGCTATGTGCGACGGAATGCACTGGTTGTATTATCTATGAAGTTATTTTAACGCAGGTCTTCAGTTTGATCGATCGCTTTTTTTCTCTCTGTCTCTGGTAGATATAAATAAAAGCGCAGTTCGATTATGTAACTATGAAAACATTATTTTCATTCTATATTTTTTATTATTATCTGAAAAAAAATTAGTAGTTGCTACTGTATGTTTATTTAAGAAAAAGATGAATAATTCAAATTTATGTAATGATATTAATATAATTAAAAGGTGGAATTTGATTCTCCTCAGATAATTTATGCCAACGTAAACGATAAATGTTTAAAAAAACTTCGCTCTGAAAATTAGGCTACACGAACAATCCCCTCGTACAAGTATGAATTATAAATCATTGAGTATATAAAAACATACTACTGTACACACCTTATTACCACGAGTAAATATATAGGAAAAAAAAGCTCTGGTAATAATAGATAAAAAGCCTACCGCTGCAGCCACTACATTGGCGTGAGGCAAAGGACAGTTGGCATGTCATCCGGCGCAGGATGACTTTGCAAAAAAGACACTACCTATACCTGCGCGCGAAAAAGTGCCGTCTCATAGATCAACCAACCCCTTGTATATACGAGCTCACACGACATACAATTCGTAAAAGCGCGGCTACGAAGATGCCTATCGGGTGCAAATATCGTAATTAGCCTTATTTATACGTTCGTTAACGATATAGTGATCGCGATAACGAATAAAGTGCCCGTATATAGAAAAAAAATTTTTGGGGAGTATGCGCGGAATAAGTATGTTCGAACTGGTGGAAAATAAAACAGCACTGATAATAATATTCCGCGTGTACGACGTGCCCGGGGCAGTGGAATGTTTGTTTATCACGATTGGCAATCTCTCTCTCTCTCTCTCTCTCTCATGCTGCATTGGCTAATCACTCGGAGATCTTTGATTTCTCGTATATACGAGTTTCTCTCTCTCTCTTTCTCGTGCGCGGGAATTTTTTTCTTTCTCTCTGCCTACGTCGTTTTCGACAGGTGCTCGCCAACTTTGGACGTGGAAATGCGGATATATTTCGACTGGTTATAACGCATTTTTTTTTTCTCATGTGTGTGATAAAAATCTAGGCGATTCGACCGTTTGAAGAAAAGCTATATTATTTATAACAAACCGATATCTTCGAATCGTTGAATGATTAAACTTGACATTGACATTGCATCGCGAATATAAATATAGAAGCTTTTGTTTGTATACACAAACGGTCAGGCGATGCGTATTGATGAGTTGGCGATTTTTCGAGTTGGTTATAATTTCGGCGATAACCGATAAAAAATAAAAACGCATACGAACGTCCCGATTGCATCTGATTATAAATTCATTATCGTCGCAATATCGCTTCGATACAAAAGAATTTATTTTTTCTTTTCGCGCTAATCCCAGCGCCGCAGCAGTTGGGTGTAATCCCAATCGATTGTTTTCCAATGATTAGATTAAATAACAAAAAAAAAAAAACGCTGTAGCATTAAACTTTTTTAATTTTAATTAAAATACTCGAGAGGCAAAAGAAATAAAAAAAAACGGAAGGTTGGAAGACGAATTAAGTGTAGAGGGCAGGTTCACCTTGCATATAATAATGCACACACTCACACATACACGTATATGAGTAATGGAGAGTTACGAGATGGTACCGTGCCTGGGTTTTTGCTATATAGATACAACATATATATAACGTGTGCACGGCGGCGGTGGCGTCGTCAGCTCACCCTCCGTCCATTTATTAACACTTCATATCCCGCGCGACGTGCTGGTAACGAGCCTGTCATAATTAACATGCTAACTTTATTACAAAGCCTACTGGGCTCTCACTCGCGCTCGCTTTCTCTACTCACACCCTTGTTATCAACTTTGAGTTACTCATACTCGCTGTGCGCGCGCGTGAGTAATTTCAAAAACGAGATCGCTTTAAATATTAAAATATTCAGTTCTAATAGAAAAAACAGGTTCTTCGAAAAAAAAAGTGTCGCAATGATGTCGTCGATCGGAGCGCGCTATTAATACCCAAAAAAAGAAGTGTTATATATACGAAGAATCCAGTTTTCAAGTTTTTTCTTTATATAATGAAGGAATCGCGTCGGATAGACATCCGGGGCGCCTTCTATTCTCTTCTTCCCATGATGTCTCTTCCTCTCTCTCGCTCTCTCTTACTCGCGCGCTAATCATTTTTCTCCGATCATTAGTCGCCGCGTGCGTCGCGTTCTCAGAGCGAGCATCCAGCCGGAAGATGATTCGAGTGACACGGCAGGAGACCGCATTATAGGTATACCTTCTTCGATAGCGCGTTGTCAGTAGTCGCGGCACAAGCGTTGATAGAAGCGGACACGTTGACGTGATAGATAAAGTTGCGCCTTTAAACTCCCATCCCTTCTTTTTTTTTTACTTTTCGTCGCCGTCTCGCACTTAAAGCGCAAAAAAAAAGAAGAGAAATAATAAGGACTCTTCGTTTACTATATATACAGTGAAAGTCGTATAGATAACGGTATGACGTCTTCGGGGTATATATAAAGTCTATATCGACGTAGAACCAGTAGCGTGCAGTCGTGCCTGTTATTTAAATTACGAACAAATTATCGCTCGACGTACGCGCCTATATAATCCATCAAGTTGTATATTTATTTATGTGGACTTGCACTTCCACATTACTTATTTTTTTTTTTCAACTTCGAGTTATAATGAGTTTCCTTCGCGGAGGCACTAATTATTTCATAAATTTTTATTGAGCAAAAAAAGAAAAAAAAAGATGTGTATATAGTACAGCTACTATAAATGTACACAGAAAAGCTTCTAGGCAAATTGACGATGGCTAATCGCAGTGCGAAACGGAAGTAGAGGAAAGAAAAGCTAAAAGAGTCAAGTGTACGAAAAAGAAGAAAAAAAAAAGGTTTGACGACGTCACGCCGGCGATAAGGCTCGCAAGAGGTCAAGCTGAAGCGCGTGCAAGAGAGACTATTATAGAGGACTTTAGGTTTCCGCATCATTAAACCACGAGCCAGAGAGAGAGAGAGAGAGAGAGCAGAGAGAGTTTATAATTGAATGCAGCGCGTGTGTTGACAGCCGGCCGTATTGGCAGGCTGTACTCCCTACTCTCGTGCGTGTCAGATACGAGGCCGCGATATCAGTAAGGTTGCCTTCGACGACGACGACGACGACGACGACGACGACGCGGACGAGCCCGTGTACCTGTCACTTTTCTTAGGCCGTGTCATCCCAAGCCTCTCTCTCTCTCCCTTTATTGGCCTCGTGTCCCGAAGTGACCATCGGTTTCACTGGCAGCTACCTTCTTCTTCTTCTTCTTCTTTTTCTTCTTCGTCGAGATAACGCCTTTACGTCTTTGTCCTCTAATCAAGGACTGGAATTTATGACTGACTTCAGTTTCGAATATAATTTTTTTTTTCGGTTCGTGTACGGTATATAGCTGTACATTTTTTTATAATTAACACGTTCAGTGCGGCGTGAGACATATATGTGTCATACACTTTTTTTAAATTTTATAAAAAATTTCACGTCAATCGAACAAAAATTATTTCTACAATGTACCATTTTAAAGGTCGGTAATTAAGGAATGTTTTGCACTCAAGCTTTTCACTGTACGTCAAATACTCATTGAGTAGCGCGTAAAAATGTGATAAATTTTTTAATTCGAAAAATCTCTTTAGCATTATAAAAGTGTTAACGTTATTTCTGCTGAAGTGATTGTGTAAAGTAAAATGTGTAGTACAATTATTCGGAAGTTACAATTTGCTATATTTTACTCACGCCATCTTTTTTCGAATCTATAAAGTTTTTATACGAGTTCAATATAAAAATTTTGAAATCATCAATTGGAAGTACAGATATAGAAGAAAAAAAACGAGAGAGATTATTTTCATAAGAAGCTTTGAAGTCAAGAAACAGTAGCAATACATATGCAAGCAATTGAGACTTAAACGTTCTTTTATCTGATTTTTACACAAGGACATCGGTTATGAAACGAGTATTAATATCGGTTTCTTTTAGCTACTAGAATCATATTATTATACCGATCGATTCGTATATACCTATATCACAAAGCATTTCATAAGTTGACATGGAATCTTCAGTGGGTCAGATCGTCAGATATGAAGATTTCGCGTATGCATATCAAACTTGTCTCGCGCGTAATCTCAATTTCCTTCGAATATAATGCGCGTCTGTCAATCTTTCAGGCTAATTAATTCATTGCAGAGTCACTAACACGTGAAAGTTGCACCGCGCCGATATATATATATATACACACATACGTAATCCGGTTTCGATTGACATTTATTTTTGTTGCTGTTGTTTTACTTTAATTTTTCTTGCATCAGATATATTTATATATATATTTGCTCTCTGGTACAATTTTATGTTCGAATGTCAATGTAAAAATTTTCAAATTTGAACGAAGTCTCCAAAAAGAAGATTCAATCGTTCGGCTTTTTAAAAATTTCAATGATTAATTATATGCGAAAAAGATTTGAAACGCCGTCGTCAAAAATATGTAAAAGACAGCTCGTCGCGTCGCCATCAGGGCTTCCTGTTCGATAACGAAAGAATGTCGGTTTTTTCTTCGGGACCATCTACCAAAAAAGCATACAGGTATCTATATAGCCTCCTGTGTTGGCGGTGTCGACGAGGAGGCCTCACACAGGCATAGACAGAGCAAAAGTCAGAAGGCGCGCAAAGTCTCCGGGGACTTGCCGCGGGTCTTCTCTTTACACAGACGTACACTTTGTGCGACCTCTCTTCAAGCAAGATCCCCAAGGATTCGTATTCCAAGTCACGAGTCCGAGAGAGTCCTATGAGAAAGCACGCAACTGACTAGATATGTTGATATACCGAGTATGTGGGGCTCTCGTTTTTTTTTTCAGGCTAGTCTCACGGTCTTTTGACTTTAACAAGATTGTCGGATATCTTGTGGAAAATTATTAATGGATTCTCTTTTCGGTGGTTTCACTTGCGACCAAACTTTTCGACATGTTATATTGTCTCTCTCTTGCGAGATAGTGGTTTCCTGATTGATGAGAATTTAAAAGCACTAAATTTCTTCTTTTTGTATACTTTTGCAATGTTTGAAAAAAATTGTTAGCTTTAGTTTACCCGTTTCGTTTTAAATATATATTTTGAGAAAATTATTGTTAACTAATAAACAACTTGTCAAGACATACAGTTGAATCCATTAATTGAAAAAATAAACATTGACAGCTAATACGTCGGTGAATTACATCCCATTTTTTTTCTGCTAAGTGCTAAATACATTGATTATGATATTATCTCGCAGAAAAGTGGCGTAATCCATATCTTCGTTCTGAATCATAACGGAATTGTTACAAGGCCATGTCTTAAGAGCTAAAATTGAATGTTGTGATCCTGCGAATATAAAGCTTACGAAAAAATGTTTTTACGTTATAGACATATATCATTAAACAAAAAAATATAATCATTTTTTATAATATAAGTTCAATAACGGTGACAGATAAAGTGTACATAAAAGGAGTGAAATATCGTTGAAAATGTAAATTATTTTTCGATTTGAAATTTTCAAGTTCAAGTTCTTGTCCCAAATTTATTAGATCTATATATAACAAAATCTATAAAAAAAATGCAAGTTTTTGAAGCCCAAAATGGAAAAAAAATTTGTTAACGCTAGAGCTTCCGGAGTTTTTTTCCTCTTCTTTTAGAAAGTATATAGTGACGAAAAATGCTCGTGAACATTGGAAAAGTTTACAGAAACCACGTTTTCGGGATTTTCCCATTACATATAATCAAATGGGCTTATTTCGATGAAAATAGGCAAAAAACGTAATTTGGTTCAAATTTTGATTTCTCGGCTTCTAAGACCGCTAGAAACATTTTTGACCAGTCAAAATTGTAGCAAAAACGAAAACCTTTAGGTAGAAATTAGTTTCGTTTCAAAATATTCACCTGGCAAAAAGTAATCAACAAAATAACAAAAAAATTCTATCTTCAGTTCGGTAAAAATATGGAAAAAATACCAAAAAAAGTAGTTTTTGGGGAATTTCCTAACGTTCACGAGCACGTCACAATATACCTTAAAAAAGAAGAGGAAAAAACTCCGGAAGCACTAGCGTTAAAAATTTTTTTTTCCATTTTGGGCTTCAAAAAAATGCATTTTTTGTGTGTAGATTTTGTCATATGCGTATACATTATCAAAACTTGTATGAACGATTTGCTTCGCATGGCACTTCTGTAGAGGGCTCTAAAAAAACTAAGTTAAATCATCACACTTAATTACTTAAAATCTAAAAGTTCTACCCATGTAGTCATTCCTTTATTAGATTAAAAAATTCAGGGTTATATGTATGTTCTCGTGCCAATTACTTTTTAAATGGAATCATAGCCAGCCTATCATAAATATACGGAAACTGGATGTATGAATTTCGAAATTTCGCCTTGACTTTCAAAATACACATTTTCGTGCACATGTAATATGCCACTCGAACGGCTCTAAATAATCCATCGAATAATTTGCATGTCAACAAGTCCGTGCGCTCGCGCGCGTATCAAATCAAATCTTAAAATAATATACAGTACCCGCCATCATCCCGATCAGTGGCAACATCGACTGCCACTCACGCTATCAATCACCCTCGAAAACTCCATAATAAAAGCCCTATACACCATCACCTCCTCCTCCCTTTCTCCCATATATGTATGTGTACACATATTCTCGTCCAATATATAAAAATGAGTCAGCCCCTCAAGTTTTACACATATACGCATACTCTTGAAAACAGTGGGGTAAGGAAAGGAATTTGTTCAGGAATAATCGGGTGAAAAACACGGCTTGAAGCGTAAAAGATTATCAAATAAAGTGTAAAACCATTGAATGTTCGCGTGTGGCTCTCGCGGCACATTGTATCCCGTATATCCTTGGGGACAGATAAGTCAACGGTGGACAACAGTGCCTTGGCTTGGCGTGTATATATATAGATGGTATACGGGGCGTGCAACCGCCACACTCTGTAATTCGCCATTTTCCCCGAATGCGCGCGTCTCGAGTGTAAAAGCTGGAACGAGAAAGAGCATGCTGCTGCTGCTGCTGCTGCTGCTGCTGCTGCTGCTGCTGTTGGCGTGGTACTCTGCTCTTTATTCGTGCGCTCGCTGGTACCCGATCCATCAAAACTGCACGTCAGTAGCCATTAGCACGCTCGCCCCGTCGCCGGCATGATTCTCTCTCTCTCTCTCTCTCTGCTCTTTTTCGCTTTATATGTTTTTTTTGTGTGTGTTTCCTTTTGTTAGGTTTTGTGTTATTTGGGACTACTGGATGCTCGGGGGTTGACTCCATGCGTGCGAGCTTTCAACGTTTTGGGAAAATTGTAACGTATTGTGGCGGCGCTCTTCAGATGAAACGATTCATCATTTTTCGTGAGAAACTAATTTATTGTTATTGTAATACTTTCGGTATATTAAAAAAGAGACACTAGTCGTCGAAATATATTGTAACGAATGCTAATAGCTTTAAATGCACGTGAATGAACGAAAGCACAGGTTGAGTATTTCTGTAATGTTTTTGAAGTACCATAGATCAGAATATTATATATAAATATATTAATTGATACCAAAAGGTCGAAACAGAGTGAGCAGACACTCGAGAGAGCGGTAATTCTAAATTTTCGTTGGATGTGCTGCATGCGAAAATCGTGAATACTGACTTTATCGAGTTATAATTTCAAAAGGCAAAGAGAGTTTTAGACCAAACTTGCGCACGGTGTACCGATTATCTATGCAGTATCAGAATTGATTGGAAACTTGAACCTGGGTGGGTTGAAGTTCGAGAGAAAAGCAATTTTGGAAGAGCACTCACCCATGCGCGAGACCTATGGTAGCTTACTATTCCGATTTATAAAATCCAAAAGCATGATAATTTCTCAATTAAAATTTAGATTGAAATAGTAACTGAAAGAAATAAGCTGGACCAAAACGATTCATCTTAAAAAAATTTATTTATAAATTCAAATTCATCTAAAGATAAGCCGACCATAAATTCATGTAGAAGATAAAAAAAACTGACAATTTTATATTAAATAATTACTTATATAACTTTAACTTTGCAGTAGATAGAAATATTCAAATAAATTTTTTTCTAAATCGTATACTGCCACAAGGTTGACAATCCCCTTATAAGTTAAAAAAAACTAATTTTTGGTAACTGAATACGTTGCAGATACGCGCCCTCTGTCGACAGTTTCGCACATTATATATTAAACTGCCATTAAAATACGCACATCATATGCTACGCATATATATATAATTTGTGAAAAGAACAAAAGTGAAGAGTATTCATTAAAATATCTTATAAAGAAGGCGTTTTTCCTGAAAGTAATTCGCAAAAATAGAATTAAGTCTTCCTCTCTTATAGACATAGAATTTTTATGTCTTCTATATACAGTGAATGGATTATTTTAAAATAAAACGCAATTGATTTGAATCATTTTTTTAACTGTGTACTTTTTCAGAAGAGGAATATTTTTGTTTGCCTGTATGCAACATTTTAAATTTTGCTAATATCTTTCCGTTCAACTGAACATCCGACGTAATTAGCAATGCAATAAATGAAGATCCATTACGAATTTTATTGTTAAAGCAAATAAATCCGAAATATCTGCACGTGGCTTCCAAATTACTCGCAAGCCCCCAGTGTTCACGTCAGCAAAACTAAGTCCAAAAAGAATGTAGACGTCAGAATAAGGCGACACATATCTTGATCCGCAGGCAGTTCGCAAGAAAACTGTCAGCTCTCCTGGAAGCAGTTTCATTCGGGCGTGCACGCGCAGCCCCGATACACACGCGTGTACACCGAGCCAGCGAGAAAGAGAAAGAGCATCGACGGACACAACCCGACGGCGGCGGCGGCGGCCATCCATCATGAAGGTGTCAGAGGGCTGCCTCCTCCTTCGCCCAGACCCTGGCAGAAACAACTAGCTATGACATTCTTCGGGCGCTGCTGCCACTGCTGCTTCCTTCTGCGCCTCATGCTACTTCTTTTCTTGGACGTTATATAGTTTGTTCACCGGGGGAAAAGAGCGGAGTTTTCTTATTAATCAGTTTGCTTGAGGCGATCGTGTTTTACTTGGAGATATAATTAAAGAAATTAGTTTGTTGGAGCAACAGCGGAGACACACCTCGGAAATTCAATTGGCTAATTCAAGTGGCTTTTTCAAATCAACTGCATTACATTTTCATCTTTTATTAAGCAACTCCTTATGTAAGTTGAATCTTCGCTGATAGAAGAAAGCTGAATTTCGAATTTGTATATAGTCAAATTCATTACTAAGAAATATATCTTACATGCATTTTTAAGTTAAGAAGGTCCCTTTATATAGATGATTTGGGAAGTTGATGAAGTCTCATAGTTAGAATAATAAAGAATAATTCTAACTAGCCTGTAGGCTAGTTAGAATAATAATTTTATTTTATACATCTTAAGATGAGATATATATAATAATATTATATAATAATCAGAAAATGGTTTCATAGTGATGAAAACTTTGGGATTACTAGAGGTTCAGCAATTATCGTTCAAATCGAAGTGGAACAGCGGAATGACACAAATTGAATAAATATCTCTATGAATGACATATTTGTCTATCATTTGTAAAAAGCTAAAACTATCAAAGTTGCGTAAATAAATGAGATTTTGCGTGACATATGAAAGAATAGTTAATCCAGTAAAATGGCAACGTGCGATAGAACTTATAACGAACCGTAAGTACCAGAAGCTCCCGTCTTTCATGTACAACTCAGCAGGCATATTATAGCCATCTAGCGTGGTATATACGTTTTAATTAAAACGTCTCAAGCGGCATGGGCAGCTCCGTAAATACACATGCTAACAATACTGGAACGGAGTATCCATCATAGCGACTACGGTTGATCGTCCGTCACGATAAACTTGTACTTTTCTCTTGGCTTATTAATAACACGTCTACTTACAATATAATATGGTTTTTTTTAATACATTTTAGAAATTTCTCTCGAGATCCATGTCAGATTTTTTTTTTGGTTCAGCAAATGTTTATCCAGTGTATAATGCAATGAAAGCCTTAGCATTCTCGTGCGTTGACAAGGAAAAGCGATCGCCGAGGATATCTTTTGGAAAGCGCGAGCAGGGAAAGAGAGAGAGAGAGAGAGAGAGAGAGAGACGACGGGCCATGTACGATTCTATTTGTTGGCCGATTGTGTGGCGCTGCAGAAATCAAGCTTGACGAAGATCGATCGCAGGGCGGGCGTCAACAACGCTCGGGATATGTCTCTTTTTTCCCTCCATCTCGTTGTGTGCGCGAACCTTGAAAGCCATATAGCTACTCGCAGATGCTGCCAGCTCTGAAGTTTCTATTAGCCCGCTTGATCCTAGAGATTGGCCCCCCGGTCAATTTCGATGACCTTCGCGCGACGCTTTTTGCGTTGATTGATTAACAAATAATTCAGGAAATTACTTGAATCTTATATACGAACTAATGTAATTTGTTGGTTGATTTGTAACTGAATATTGACTATCCAATTGGAAGTTAAATTATTTTAACATTGTCAATAGCCTAAAATAATAGTTTTACAACGCAAACCTGAAACGAGTCTTTAACAACATTTGTCAAAAGCCTTTTCGAACTAGTTAGATTTATAGTTTGTTTGTCTTCACTAGTATATTTATCGCTAATGAGTATATTTGAATTCTTATATTTTTCTCATTTTTGATTAGATTTAGAGCTTTTTAAATTTCGGCTCTTAAATCTTTATTTAGTTCAGTTTCAATTTCAACATCGTCATAATCATTTCCCAATTCTGAGCCTCCAAAAGGTAATTGTAATTTTTGAATCAAATAAAGTATGTACATACATGACTACATGAGTAGAACTTTTAGGTTTTAAGTAATTAAGTGTGATGATTTATCTCACTTTTTTAGAGCCCTCTGCAGGAATGCCATAAGAACAAACTGCTCATGCAAGTTTAAGATATGTAATATTGTGAACAAAGGAATTTAGAGGATAGAAGATTTCTTATAGTGATTTTGTACAATTCGTAAAAAATATTCCTGACCAATCATTCAGACTGACTGAGTATGCGATCTTGTTCCTGTATAATATAGAACATCTTAATTCTCAAATAAACCTTACAAGTAATAAACAATGTAATATTAAAAATTGCCCTTCATTAATCCAAAACATTTTGGTCTTCTAAATTACTTTGATTTTCCATTTTTATAAATAATTAAATGACATGGAGATTGAAAAAAAAATTAAATTATTATTGTTTATCACGAATTTTTCAGCAGCAGGATTTTTGATAAAGCTACAATAACGCTACCTTTCGTACTACTGACATAAAAATATAAAGGCTTCCTACGCAACATCTACCGTTTAGACAATTCTCTATCAGATCACAGGTGAAACACACCAATGCCTACTTTATCTTCCTCAGGTAACTGAACGGCCGTGAGTCAACCACCCTTAAAAGTCTCGAGGGGAAGTTTCGTGAGAATTAACACAGATGGGGTTGCGATCGAGGTTACATGATTTACGCGGCCATACGTCAGCACGAGTAGCTGTGGAGAGTCGAGGGTGGTGTCTACTGTCAGATGCTCCGCCTATAAATCAACCATTCCGCGCTTCACGACAGGGGAAGGAAAGGGAATAGGGCGACGGCCATGTTAACACACGTAAACAAACCTTTTCGTTATAGCCCTCGCTGATAACCGGTTCACATCACCTGGCACTATATTTTACGGCATATGTAAATCAAAGTTTTTTTAGTGGGTTTTTATATGTTTGATTAGATAATTTATTGATGTATCTTGTGATTGATGCGTAAATGCTGATTTTGATAAATTAATGTTTTTTTGTTCATTGGATTGCACAACTTTTCAATAATGTGACCTAGATCTAAGAATAAAAAATTTTAATAACATAGTTTTTGCCATCCGCTGTCACTTGAATATATGGTCTTATGCAACAAAACTTGGACTATAGGACTTATAACAGGTGTCCCGTTAAACTCTAATCACTCTTATAGTTTAACTGTCAAAAAAATTAATTCTGGTTTCATTTAGTCTCAAATGCTATTTGTCATAGCAAAAATCACGAGGCTGCTAATGGTGAAAGACTCGTCTGCCCGAGAGAACCCTAAGGCTAATTAGTGCGAACATTAATCTTCCCAATAGTCGTGTCTCAACCCAATTTTCGGATCTCGAATGGAGAAATAGAGACGTTGATTGGTTCTTCCAACGTTTTAATATCGCGCACACGTCTCCGATGCGAGCACGATGTGAAGCACTATGAAAAAAAAATAATTATAATTTTTTTCAAGGAACCTATACTTTATATTACTTTTATCTTGAAAAACAACTCTTGGAAAAGAAAAGAAAAATACTTTGGTTTCTAAAACGTCGATATCGACGTACTCGACAAAGTTTCGAAAAAAGTAATGGATTTTATTTGTCCATAAGTTCTCAACAACAACAACAACAACAACAACAACAGTAAAGAAAGTATAGTCAAACTAGTAATTAAACACGGTATATACCTTATACATACAGCTCGCCTGATAATCGTCAATATTCCAGCCGTCATCTCGCTGAAATCATAGCTCAGTTAATCTTACAAATCGGCGGCGCGGGTCGACGTGGTGCTCGCGCAATATATATATGAATCTTCCATACGGCGTTTATACCACTCGGGCGGCAGATGATAGATCGACCAAGGTTAAAGCACGGTGCTTCTCTCTTCCTCTCTTCGCGAGCGAGCGGTGCATGCATCACGAACTCATATACACCATATTCCAGATTGGAGAGAGAGAGAGAAGAACGAGTATACGTTTCCAATTAAGTTAAAGCTCGTATTAATTATCTATATTGTTTTACGGATAAATGATTAATGTTCGAGTGGAGAATCCGCTTCTGCCGTGAAACTCATTGACCGTCTGTTCTATATCTATACCATATATGGTGGGAGTGTCTGTGGGGTTATAAGTGCGCGCAGCCGATATATATACGTTTACACGCGTGTATTAGAATCTATCTGATGGATCGAACAAAGGAAATTGATGAGCGAGAGCTTGGACTAATTTGCTGAGGTTTGCTTGTTATCTCTTTTTTTTATGCCCGTTCGTATCGCTAAAAATAGACGTATACAAGTGCTCAGTTTTTACTTTTGAGTATATACATAGTTTTCAACAATTTCAACAAAAATAACATTTAAAAAAAATATCCACTATATTTATCAAAAGCCTCGTTACACAATCGCTCGATAAAAAGAAATTCTCCTCACTGCTGCCGTCGTCGCCACTGCATCAAAAGTAAAATTAATGTTTCATCCCGTCTTTGGCACTTGCCTCCGTAAGGTGTCATCAGCGAACAAACGAAAGCATCAGCGAGCACATATACAGAATCAAGAGACCCCCCTAATGCAACAAAACATCTCCGCAGCAGCAGCAGCAGCATCCGAAATCACACACATATATACAGCTTGCGACGTTAAAGGGCAGCAGCAAAGCAGGAGCGCACGCAGGCATATATACTTGCCGTTTATCATCCTCTTATGGGTTAAAAAAGGGGGGGGGGGAAGAGAAGCATCTCTTCCCGCGAGTTAAAACCTCAGCATGACTATGCTCGCGGGCGGTGGTAGTAGTAGCCGATAGACGTGTCACTTATATGCATCGCCCCCGCGCTCATCATTAGTCATTTTATTATGGCTGACATGCCCTAAGAATTTGTATGTAACGGACTCGACTGCTGCTGCTGCTGCTGCTGCTACAAGGTCATCGGCGATCGATGTATCAAACGCGCGCGGGGATGAAGAGAAGAATAGAATCGCGCGCGCTATTGTCGTCGTCGATGATGAATTTTTCTCTTTTAATAATGCCATCGCAAAGCAGTTCAAGGTTATACATTCAATATATACGCTGCTTCTGCCTGCCGCTACTCACTTTCTTGGTGTCAATGAACGATTGATGATAGACTATGATGTGCTGTGTGGTTGTGGTGATTTGGAAAGAGGCTTCTTTCTTCTTCTTCTTCTTTTTTTTTATTCCGAAGAGATGTTTGTATAAATAGCTATTGTATGTGTGTGGCTATTGATTCGGGGAGGCGTTTGTTGTTGCCATCGATGAAAACTTTTCTTTTCTTTTCCTTTTATTCGATGGCATACGATCGATTTTACACGATGGAAAATTATCCTTCGTTCAAATGATTTCCCAATGTCCGTTATACCTTGCTACTGAAACTGCTTCGAATTTTTTTTCTCAAAAATCGATTCGCAACTATCGTATATATATA
>JAWWMK010019091.1:0-18926 GCA_035047105.1 Galeopsomyia nigrocyanea | reverse complement strand
ACAATAATTATTTAACAACAATAAATGAATAAAATAGCCATTTCTGCTATGTCGCTTCTGAAATAGCCGCTGGAGGGGCTTGGCCTAGAAATCACCGCGGAGAGGGGGTTTGGCCTAGAAATCACCGCGGGGAGGGGGTCCTTTGTTTTAGAATCGGCATAGCTATACTACTATGGTGCATGGAAAGATAGTAACTACGAGATCAATAATGTATATATATATATATATATATATTGCTTGTTGACTGATAAAATGCACACTGTTATTCCTTATTTATTTTCTTTTATTCCAAAAATATATTGCATGAATACTAATTGTAAGTAAATGGTAGTATATGTAAATTGTTGTATATATCATGTAAATATTTATTTATTGCTTGCTGACCACCACTGAATAGCAGTTTATTATCCATTTTTTCCTTTACCCTTTTTTCCATTTATCCTTAAATTCCTTTCCCGGTGGAAGTTGGCCTACCACCTTCCCGTGGTTTTCACTCAGTAATGTCAATTTGTAAATGACAAATAAATATTAGCTAAGAGTAGGCATCAAATAAGTTTTGTAAATATATTTTTAATACTCATGTAATTTCTTATATTTGAATAAAAATATCTTCAATGAACCTGTTTTTCAATCTATGAAATAGAAATTTCCTGAAATTCCTACGTTTTATAAAATATTTTCAATGACAAGTAGGATTTCGAAATTCATATGGTTTCAATTCTCGATTATTTATAAAATAATATTTTTTGGTAATAGTTTATGCAGATCATCTATCTATTTAATTTTTAGGGTGGCTAAACGTGTGATAAAAATTTTTTATGGAAAACGCATTGTGTTGAATGAAATATCGAAAAATTCATATTAAAACTATTAATGTAGTGAATGCATATTTGGATTTGATAAGAATAGTCTGTATTAGTTTAATCTCTCATGCTGCTTTTACGTAAAAAATAGCAATCATTGTTTTTTTAAGAACTAAAACGTTACAGGTCATTTAAACATTATTCAGAGATGATTTATGACCAACTGACTAAAAATAGTCTGAACTTTATATTTTTTACATTTGATCATTTTTTTGTATAGCGTAGATTTCCAAATGTGTATATGATTTGAAAGTTCAAATATTGTAGCTCCAATAAAAAATGTAAGTCTCAATTAAACTTTAAATTTACCAGTTCCGTTCAAATAGTTGGATTTTTATGATTCAAGAAAGACAATAAATATTTTTTAACGCTCAGTTAGTTGTAAATTATTTTGTTGATAAAAACTTGTTATTTATAAAAGTATTACCCGCAATCCAAAAAGTCAATCAAGCTGTGTGCAAAAAGTGAATCTCCCAATTAATAAATATTTTCTACGTTTTGTTAAAATCAATCACTTCTGTGTTAAATAATAATTTCCGTTTTTGAGTGGTAAAAATCGACCAAGTTTTGTCAAAATTAATCCGAGTCTGGCTGGCAGTACGACAAGAAAACTCAAAAATGTAGCCGAGGGCTCGTTTTCTCGTTGCAGCTCGCCGCTCCCTCCCCTATTTTTCCTCCGAGCACTTTCTCTTTTCGCTCTCCTCACTACGAAAATGTCTCTGCTGTGGCGACTGCGCACACTTGGCGCGCAAGCGACACACACACTCGCCTAGCATTCGGTGTGTGAGTAGAGAGTCACGTCGCGGTAACCGAGCGGGAACGGACACACTCCACGTCTGTCTCTCCAGCTTTTATTCAAATACATACTCAGTTTTATTTACTTGTGGTGTTATCATTTCTCTCTCCTTGTCACCCTAGCTACATACATCACACTGCGGCGCATCCGCGCGCCATCCCACGGTCAGTTGGGAACCCCTCGCCCACACAGGCCTACTCTTCTATAAGCGTCTATCTTCGTTGATACTATTGTACTTTCGCCTTGGTTGCCCCCAATTAGCGTTCAATTCATCGTTTTTTATATTCTGACGTGATCTAATTTATGCAAACACAAAATATATTTAATTATAAATGGTTATGATAATAAGTAATTCAAATGGAGCATTTTCTTTGTTTGTCTCCCATTTTGAAGTTGAATGCCTTTTTTTGACACACGAATTTAATTTTAATTATCTGTGACTTTGTATTACTTTTATTACTAATCATTTATATCACTTACAACTAAACGTGGGCTTGGCAAAGAATGCTATAAATAGTATTTACAGGTTTTATACATAAATGACTATAAAATAATTTTTCAATAGTGTTGATTTCATTTTCTTTCTGTAGGTTCTATGCTGTCATGTGTTCCATTTAAATCTAATTTTTTTGTTGTTGACATTTTCAACAGATAATCAACTTTTTTATCCACTTTATCTCCTTACATCTTTGGTACCAAATCGTGTTTCAAAAAAGTGGTCTTGTTTTTATCGATCCTTAATTCATTTTTGTAATTTTTCATAATTAATCTCGTTTCGATAAGAAATTGTAATTTATGTTTTGCAATCAACGCAATGTGCTTTGATTTTTGCCCTGATGATAACTTTGTTGATTTATTTATTTTTTGTTCAATCGCTTCATTTGAGAAAAAAAACGCTAGATCGGCGAAATCTGCAGTAGCTTGATTTCTTTTTCCATGTTATGATTTATGGTCACTATCGCCATCATTACAAGCATTAGGAAACAATGAATTAAGATCACTATCGCCATCATTATTTTACAGCTTAGAATATGGTAATTTATTATCATTATCGCCATTATCATATTCTATCATATGTAGCGAAGCACATGTATGTGTATCAATTTCATTATCAACAAATAGCATGGAATCAAGAAGGTCGTTAATTTTAAACGTAATCTTTTTCAATACGTTATTAATTAACATTTTAAGTTTTTACTATGAATATACCCTATTTCGCAATCTTTAATTAAATCTGGCACCACGATATATGTGAGATTCAGTGTAAAGTTTTTTTATCTTAGTAGAAATCACCACTTGTTCTTTGACGTATTGACGTGTTGTCTGTCGCAGTTTTAACAGATTTTTCGCGTAAAGGTATCGTTGGACATGACTTAAAAATATCTGTATTTTTATAATAGAATTTTTCAGAAATAGCAGTTACTTCGTTACCTGAGTCAATTAATGCGTCCACCATAATTCCGTTAAGCATAATGGTAATTGTTGGACTTAGACTTATCTGTGTATCGAAATCAATATCGTAGCATGAATCATCGTCACAAATAGCTACTACTTCGACAGGCAACCTTTCAATTCTATTTGGAAATTTACGCTCAGTTGCATTTCGCTTATTTTTCATTTGCGTACCATCCGAGTCTGAAAATGCAACTACATTTGGTTTTCCGTACTTATTGATGGTTTGTCTGAATCAATTTTGATCGTATTAATTTCGTTTTGTTTGTTAGCTTTGACGATTTGGATTTGAGTAGCACTTGTATTTTTATTTTGCCACGGTTTTTTAGTTTGATTTTGCCGTGCATTAGACTTTTGTTGTGAATTTTGAGTTTCTTTATTCTCGTTATTTTTTGACTCGTTTATAGTCTATTGATTTTTTTTTGCGCGCTAACGTTCTTTTATCATCTTCATCGTAATCGGTTAGAATTTGAAATAGAGTATTTTGCGTTTTCGTTAGCTGCGCGGAAAATGCGTGTCTTATATTTTTTCCGAAGTGTTCCGAAAACTTTTCTGCGATTTCGGTATCATAGTAAGATAACTCAAGTTCCTTTGCATAAACAAAAATTTTGATAGCATATTCTACTCTACTCAACTTACCACCAGGGTAATATTGTCCAAATTCGACTTTTCTACGAGTGACTCATGTCTGCGCGTTCCAGACTCTTTCTTTGAAGGCTTTTTTAAATTCATCGTAATCTTGGGTACTATTTTCATATATGTACCACTACTTGCGGGCACTATCAACTAATGCTTGAGACTACTGACTTAGTAATTTTCATCGATTTATTTCTGTAAATCATGTTTAACATTGGAAATTAATTCATCATTATTAAACTCTGACATCTGTTCCATTTCACCGGCTAATTTTGTATTCGATTCTTTCACTTCTTTGATGTCATCAGTTAGTTTATTTACTTTTTGTATCCAAGTGGTAAAGGCAGTAGATAACGCATCGATTTCTTTGCATTTTGTTTTTTTAGTATTATAGATTTGTCCGAGTCTGTCTCTAAAATATTTATAATTTCATAAAGTTTTCATTTAGCGTTTCTTGGATTTGGTATAACTCACCCAGCTCCGTCGTTATAGCTTCAATCACTTCTTTTTGTTTATTGTTATAATCATATTGGTTGTCGTCGAATAACGTAGATCGAAATTCTTTAGACAACTTCAATCACTTACGAGCCATACTGAGGTTTTACTTTTAAATTATTCAAAGTTTATACCGTTCGAAATTACTAATTTTTGGTACTCGAAAATTACAAAGTTATTATTTATTTTAAAACTCGATGAATTTCGTATTTTAAAACTCGACTGAGTTTCTTCTGTCGGTAATTGCTACTGGCAATTGTTCTTCAATACGATCAAGTTTCGCATTTAAAAAATCGAATACCCTTTGTAAAGCATTACGCATCAACATATGTCTGTGGCATAACCTATCAATAACCTTGGAGTTTCCGCTGCTTTCATTCTTCATCAAGACGAGCACAAATTCAAGTTCTTTAATTTTAATATTTTTTTTGTTCTGTGGTTGTTCTAAAGAGTTTTTATAAATCTCATTTTGTAAAAGTGCTTGTTTGCTTAAACGCTCTACGCTTAGTTTGATAAATTCTGTCGTGCTGAGTTTCGGCTTCGAAAAAGAATTTTGACTGAAACTTGAAAATATAAAAGAAAAATATCACGTAATAAGTGTGGACTAAGCCTTATGTCGTGCGCGCGGCTAGTGCGAAGTGAAACGCTCGAGAGTCGCGCGACCGGTTGTTTTGCTTATGTAACACGCGCACGTGTAATTTTTGTCTCTCCGAGCCTACATGACTTCGCGGTCTCTGTGACTTTCGTCGATGCTAAACCAATATTTTCGTCATGTGCGCGAACTTTCTCGATTGAAAATTTGGAGTTTAAATTTGATTTTTCGTTCGATGATTCTAATTTGCACTATGTTGCTCAAAATTTTTGTTTATGATTTGCACTTTATTATTTTGCCTTTTTGTGATTCATTTTCAATTGAATTTGTTACACTTTCACTCTTATAATTGTGACGAGGCATTCAGGCGATATTCGCTATGCCTGTCGTTGCTCTCTCTCTTTCTCTCTCTCTCTCTCTCTCTCTCTCTCTCTCTCACTCACTCACTCTCTCTCTCTCTCGACGCAGCACGGTGGTCGGGCGAAATTTGCGTGTATTATACACACACATTCACCCGTTGTGCGGTGTGTGTTGCAGATTCGGCCGAGCAGGAACGAGCCGAAGAAGAAGAAGAAGAGGGGGAGAGGAGAGGAACGAGCGACATGGAGAAGAGCGCGGTAGAGAAAGAAAGAGAGTAAAGAGATAGAAAGAAAGAGAGAGCGATTAGCACCGACGACTCTTGCGCGCGTGCTAGCTATTAAGAGAGAGGAGATGCGTGCGGGAGAAGGAGAGCGCGCGAGAAAGAGACAAAGCGAGGCAACGATCAGGAGAGAGGGAGAGGCTCTCTCTCTGGCCGGCGAAGTGCGGGCAGTTAGGCAACGGCAGACGAGAGGAGAGCACGGAAAGAGCAAGCGGAGAGGAAGGAAGAAACCTTCGAGAGGAAGCCAGACGACGGAGTGCAGAGATCAAGGGCCAAAATACGCCGGGTTGCGCCCGGCCTTTTCCATTCCAACTGCCTCGTCGCGGAGGACTTCCGATCACCCACTGCTCCACCGCTGCCAACACCATTTCATCCACGAGCTTCGCGCGTCCCAACAACAGCAACGCCGATGCCATCTCCAACCCCAGCTCATCGTTGGAGAATACTCGGTGGGTCACTCTCTTGTTTCTCTCTCGGTCTTTATTGCGCATCGCGGTCCGGGAGAGCACACCTATGCCGAAGCTGCGAGTTCGCGACGTGGCGATATAGGAGTTGGCTTGCGCCGCCGGCAACGGCGAGAAATCGCAAGCCGTGCACTCGGACGTCTTTGTTCTTTCTTGTAGACGTATAGACTTTCATTTAACATTTTCTTTTGTGGCGCATTTATGAAGCGCAGTTGCGCTTTGTACAGTAGCTAGAAGTCTTGATAATAAAGTCGCCTCACTTGTGTATTTCAATATATATATATTTCAATTTCATGTTATTTTCCTTGGCATCTCGTCCTATCCTTCTCTCACTCACACGATTTATTGCGATGAAATATTATAAATTAGTTAATCGAGTCCTATTACACGCATTAATATTCATTGATTCTATCTTAATTTCACCTCATGACTTTCTAGTTCGCACAAAGCTAGATTTAGTAATGCAAGAACTCGCGCAAATTATAAACAGCACGCTACAACGCCGCGCAAATCGTTATTAGCGTTGCATAATTATGATGGTTCGTAGACTGGCATAATTAAACAATATAAATTTGAACAATCTGCAGTATTTGACACGATAATCTTACGAATTTTAAAACGACATAACACTGTTCGGGCGCCATTGTAACATAAAGAACGATGCATGAAGTGTAAGTTATTCATGTAGAGTTCTTGATGCTTTCGTATCGTTAGGTTATAATGAATAAGTGCGCAATTACGATGGGTGAATAACGATAAGGGTGGTTTTACCACACCTCCTCTCATTGTTGCGCGTGCGTCAATCCTGCCAACGACGCAGACGGGAAGCGTGTGGGTTTTAGTAGATGTTTTGGTGGATTAGTTTGTTGTTTGTGAAATCGCCCGTTTATTACGCGCCTCGCGTTGCATAACAGCGGGGCGATAGTCGTACCTAAAGAGCCTCAAAGCTGACCAAAAAGAAGGATAGCATAGCGGTGAAAGTCGCTGGCCTGTGTCGTTGCCGCTATTCGAAGCGTGGGCGCAAATCCGTGCGAACCCTTACCAGGAGGATGATCAGCACGAGAATGCTCCGCCAAATCCACGCTTTACATTGCTGCGGGGCGCGGGCAGTCAAAAAGTAGAAACAAGAGAGCAGAGGAGTGGGAGTAGTCGGTAGAACGTAGTGCGTTAATGGGAAGCAGTCTTCCCCCACTACGCGGTCAACTGAAGTTTCAATCGCGCACGAAGTGTAGTAGATCCTTCTCTCTCTTGCTTCGTTCGCGACGTATGCTTACTACTATAAGTGCGACTTGTATATACTTGCGACGCTCGATTTTGTATTTGAATCACGGCGCGAGGTTGACTAGTTACCATAGAAAGGCCATATGAAGATATATATTTTTTTTCAGGATCAAAACACTTCCGTCATTAATATTTGAAACACTGAATTCTTTAGAAATACTGAATTTGCAAAATAATCAGATAACTCATATTTCGGAGGATGTCATGGAAAATATAGTCGATACCTTAAAACTTCTAGATATCACAGGTAAGAAAGTAATACACAGTAAAGCTGAAAACAGTATGAATTTATTTGCTATATTTTTCAAATCTATATATGAATGAAATGAAATATTGACCATAATGCGTTACTAGCTATCTTTCGTGCTGTAAACTATCAATTATTATTGAAGAACACTGGAAATCGGAGTCATTTTTTTTTTAATTTGAAAATCAGTTGAGTTACTATAATTTGACTTTTACATAGAAAAATAATCTCTCCTTAGTTAAACAAAAAAACGGAACAATATAAAACTGACGTATTCATGAAAATTTGAAGGACTGGAAACTTGATCAAGTGTGACAAGAAATACAAAAAGTACCCTCATGAATCGATGTAAAAATCGATTAGGGGTTTTAGAGTTTTAATGGTTTAAAGTTTACTGGTAAAATAAAATGATTTAAATAATCACCAAATATAACGATATTAGGGCTTAGGTATTAGGGACTGTATTTCGACTTTCTTTATTATTGTGAGTATAAAAATTTGATCATATATGTTTGAAATATAGCACCCTCCATGGTATAAATATAACTTAAATAGCGATCAGCTGAGGGCTCGATCTCAGCTGATCGCTATTCAAGATATATTTAATCATATATTTTATAAATTAAAAGAATTTTAATTTCAATTTTGACATGGAGGAGGACATAGGAAAGGCGTGAAAATAGAATTTCTTTTCATTTTAACTTCTTTCAAAACTGTGCTATTCCTTTGGAATGGAAAACCGATAAAAGCTCGGTCAAGCAATAGAGAAGCTCAGAGCTAAAGATACTCTAGTTTAGAAATATTTACATATTTTCTCATAATCTTTATTGAAAACTTAAAATTTTATCATTCAACTATAGTATTTTTGTATATAATCAATTTTGGATACTTCTATATTAGTTGCTGTGTTGGTTGTTCAGGTATTATTATGAATAGCAGCAGCAATAACGCAGGTCCACAAAAAAATTTAACCGAACTTTTTTAAGACAGGTCCTTTCCCATGTATTTTTTGATGCTGAATCCGAATTTGCAATAAAATTAGAGGTTTCTCCTGAACCGTTCAGAGAAAAAAGCACAAAAAATGATTTTTTATGGTTTTTTCAATGTTTTTTTGAGATTTAGCAATAAGCAACAACAAAAAATCGTTCATTTGAATCCAGATTCTAATTCCACGGATAAAAATACGTCGGAAAGCATATTTCAATTTTTTTTCTGCTCGAAGATTTGACTAGAGCTTTGAATACAATAGGAATTTATAAAAGTCCATTGCTGATGAAATTGCAAAGAGTTGCTACTTTAAACTGCAATTGTTTGTGCTTTTGACAAACAGGTCTATTCCTATGTATTTATCGACGCCAAATCCGAATCTGGATGAAATGAGAGGATTTCAGTGAATAACTGAGCGGAAATCGCAAAAAACATGATTTTTTTATGGTATTTAAAATTTTTTTTTGGATTTTGATGAAGAATGACGAATAAAACCTTTAAACTGAATCCATATTAAAATTCTATGAATAAAAATACATCGGAAACTATATTTCACTTTTGCAATTAATTGCAATCTGATTAGCGATGTGTCATAATATGCACTGCGATAATTTTTTAAGCTTACTAATTGTAAGAGTCGAATTTTCGAGCAGAAAAAAAATATATGAAGGCAACCCGGTTGCTTAAATAAGGCCTACCTAATTATTAGGCACCCCCTGATAACAGTTTTCTAATGCTGAAGTAATTAGATAGATCGATGAAATTAACAGAGGGTGTAGAGTATTGTTACTAATTTATTTGTAATTGAATTTAAATATTCCAACTATCGCAGAACTGAACATCGACCAGGACGTCCACGCTCTGTCGCTGTCATTCAGTTGCCTGCCTCCTTTTTGATCCTGTTCATTTAAGAATACTGATCTAGGGAGCGGAGGCACACAACGTCTGAAGTTGCATCGGTGTTTTCAAAAAATTTAATAAATAAAATGAAAATAAAAACACGAGTATTAATAATTACAAAGTCGCGGCTAATACGGTGAGTGGAATGTTAATTTACGCGCAGGTTATGAATTTCAGAAAACGATTACTAAACAAAGCCCGGATGAAAGTTCAAGAGGCATGATCGCGTAATGAAAGGCTACCCCCCGATAAGATAGTCAAAATGCCCTTGTTCTGGGATTCGGAAATTAACTATATCGGTGCATTGTGCGTATAAAAAGATTAGGTTTGCCGTCGACCAGATCTCCCTAAACCCCTTTGGGGTCCCTAAGGCCCCGAAAAATGATGTCTAACTGTAGAAATTCTTTTCTGTGGACTTAACAATGCTATTGATACCGGATTTTTGAGATTCTACTCTTCATGCGGCCTTCTTTAAGTGTAATTTTTTTCAAGGTCACCCGATTATAAGAACTGACCTAAAAAATGGCAAAAAAATTTCAACTCGCTCTATCTTTTTTATGAAGGGGGCTAAATACATCGAAAACATGGATTATACATACATCGTCAGCACATTTACATCATGAAAAATCAACGATCAAACTCTCCACCTTTCAGTTCAAGGGTGTTACATATAGGTACCTAGAGGTTGAGAGTTAAAATGCTAATTTTCAAGTACCTTACAGTAATCAAAATAAGCGTATGATACATGTTTTCAATGTATTTTTTTTTGCGCAGAATACGATGGTGCCTTTGCTTTTACCGTAGAATATACCTAGAAAGTACTAGAAGCAAAAAACAATTGAAAATCGCGGTTTTTCGCTTTTATCGCTTTTCCGGCGAGTTTTTGAATAAAGCGATTGCGCCATTCAAATGTAGGTGCTTCGTTTATTTTTACTAGAAAGTTGTGGACGAACTAATGAACGATAGTAATAAAAGTGATGACGTTTTCATGAGTTATCTAATGGTATAATTGCTCCATCCATTTTTAAAAATCACTAAATTTGTAAATAAGTGTTGTAATTTGGAACAAACGGAAGAATTCAATGAATTTCCAAATAAATGCGACCAGATTGATGAAAGAATAGACTGAATTTGAATTTATTTGTTACGAAAATAGTGATTTTTGTAGTAAAATTTTCTACCTAAACAATATAGGAATATATTGACAGCACGGAGTGTGATGAACCAGTGGCTCCGTGGTGGAACTATTCATCCCAATAATAAAGATAGTCGTACCGACTTCTCTAAGTTTAAATTTTTACATATTATTTTCCAAAGATTTTTGCAATAATCATTCATGCTCTCCTTGCCAATTATACGTATTCATTCTTCCACACTAAAACTAGATCCGCTTATCCTATCTCTCTGGAGTCTCCGTGAAACACTTTTCTCAAAGCAATTGCGATAAAACACATAGTCGATATTACGTAGTTAAACGAGGGCCCTATGCGAAAAGTAAAAGTTTCGCTTATTTATTTATTTATTTATTTATTAAAATCAACAAGGTGTACATGGACAGTTACGCGTAGTAAACTGTTAAGCCTCCAGAGAAGCATTAGAGCTTCTGTTCGGAGGGTTGGTTACAACAGGACGTATATACAATTTAAATAATAGTGATCATAATAAAATATAAAACTAACTTATATACTAAAACTCAGTTACAATGAGTATAATCTTAAATGTAAAGATAGCATAGTAGTTAAATTAGAATTTACTATAGATTCTGTTATAACTATAAGTTCTTATCTTTTATATTTTTTCTTATATATTTTTTGCGATTTTTTTATCTTGGTGTTTTCAAAATGGGACCCGGAATGCAAAATTGTTATGCATACATTCACAAATGTTTTCCTCGTAAAATATGAATTTTCGGAAAAAATTACTAAGTATAAAAAAATCTTAAAATCGGTCAAAAACGGCACTAGAATTTTTTTTAAAGTTTCGAGCAATTTTTTATATTTTGTAAATTGCAGAGTTTTGCGAAATTGAAAAATCACTCGAAACACTTTGAAACAATTTACATGTATTATATGAACAATTCTAAGAACTTGTGACGTTAGACGTCTATTCTTACTTTTTTATATTTTTTGTACTTAACATTTAGAGAAATACATAAGAACAAAATAAAAACAAAAAAAAATATAATGAAGCTCGGAAATCGGTTGAGCATTCCTTTAGAATTGAAAACCAGAAAGAAAGAAGGAGAACCTTTTTCCTCTTTAAAATATTCCACACTCAAACAGAGACCAGCAAGCTAGGAGGCAAGTCTATGTAGCAAAAACGCGCCTAGCTTGCATCTCTAGGAATTGCAGCGGCGTTCTATCTCTCTCATTCACGTGCTTACTGTAGCCAACCGCCACCCGCGCTAGGCTTGGGACTGAGAGAGATAAGGGGAGGTAAAGTCATAAAACTTCATATTGTTTTGCTTTCCCGACGAAAACTTACTTTTCTATGTCCAAAAATTTTAACATGGTAATGATTATTTGAAATAAATTTCACAATTCAATAAAATGATTAATGTCCACTTATAGGCAAAAATTACGATTTTACAAAACCTCTCATACGATTTTCAAGTCAAAGTTAGTAGATAGGCAATGTATGTACTTGCACATTTAATCCTTTGATCTGCTCATATGTATTTCCGGATATATAGTATACAAGCATACGTGTATGTACTGGCACACTTAATCCTTGTGGTTGGAGCGCGGCAATCGGTATTCGAGAGCCTCTCTCTCGTATTGCTTGCATATACTTCAAACCCAAACTGGTAAATATCGCACCGCAAATATTCAAATCGTATGAGTCACCGATTTAAAAATGTTAAAATACGAAATTCACCGACTAGTACTGTGAAATTTGAAGTTTTCCCTTTACTAAACTCGAAACTCGATGTTTTACCAGTTTCAATTACATAAAACCCTTTTTCGATATTTGAAATATCGAAAATATTCCAGCGATTTGACAGCTCGTGATTACCGAAGAATACCAGTAGAATAGCTATGCCGATTCTAGGCCAAACCCCCCTCCCCACGATTTTTTAAGTCGAGTCCCCCTTCCCCGCGGCCGTTTGAACCAGAGATTTTTTTTTTTGAAGCGGCCATTTTGGCCTGGTCCAACGATTTTGATCAAATGCTGGCACCGGCATTTGTACTTTCAGGAGGCCGTTTTGGTCTGGGCCAGCGATTTTTTTTGGCGAGTGGATTTTTTCGCGCATGAGCATTGTAGCTGAGTATCTTTTATCTGCTTATGTGGATATCGTTTAAGCTGAAGATTTACCTAAAAAATCATGTTTTTGGTAAAATAATCGTCCTCATGCCGATTCTGAATCAAACTAGTCCTTAAGTATAATAGCGTTGTTTTGCAGAGCTGGAACGTGTTCGTTTTCTGCACAGAAAACGAACGCGTCCTTTGCAGCGTCCTTGGCAATTACCTCGTTTTCAGCCAGACTGGCAGAAACGTTAGACCGTGTTTTCTAGGATATTGTGTTTAGAGCTACGTAGTTCAGAATCGGCATGAGGACGATTCTTTTACCAAAAAAATGGGTTATTTTTTCAGAAAATTTTTTTGAAGGGTTTGAATGGTAGGAGCTCCAACCACGCTCCTATCCGTGAGATTCAACCAACATCATAATCTCTCCGACCCTTCAAAAAAAAAAATCTATCTACATCTTTTTGTAAACATCATTTTTGGGTATTAGTTGATAGGCTACCAATCCATGTACACGTTATGAAGATAGAATTGTTTCATCAACTGAGCGTTGTGTAGTGCACACTGTGGCTTTGATGATCTGCTATGATTTTGACACACTGTGACTAATTTTGTTGGTTTTGTGATTCCGTAGCCAAGTTCATCAATATCGCGAATTGGGAATCTAAATCTCTGCAGCCACTCTTTGTTTGCGGTTCCAGAAACAAATGCTTTCTTGGAGTTGCCCAAAGTTCCTTTGATGATTTCTCCAATCTTTGTGTAAGGCCACTCGCCCGAACTCCAAGAGATGCCGTGAAGATGACGTTCACGCCAGGAGTTCTCGTTCTTGTATTTCTGTGTGAGTCTTTTCCAGGCAAAGGGCGGTTCGAAGAGTCGCACTAGAAGATCTGCGTCGTACTCGAGAGGAATGATGGCCAGCTATTTCAGGACGAAATCACCTCCAGACTGCTTGAATCGTTACAGGTCCACCACGAAAGCCACTCTGAACCAGAATGAGCAACTGGTGCTCCTGCACCTCGTCTTATACTCGTATCCCCTCTTCGCTACCCTGTCGAGCCGCCTTTCTCCAACCAATCAGAGTCGAGTCTCCCACTACACCACTTTTTTCACGTCCCCACTCACTGGATTGTACTGCACGATGCGATCATGTAGAATCAGGCAGTAGGCTGCTGTATTCTCTGTAAAATACTCTCGAGCCTCAAACTCGAGTCTTACGTCGACTGTGGCATTCTTGAGAGATTCATTTTGCTTCGAGTAGTCAATCACTATCAGTGACACTTTCTCGATAAAATCTTTTCTGTTGAGTCCGCTCCAGATCCTTGCTGTAGTAAGCATTTTGAAAATTCGCAAACATATCGTAGAGCATGGCCTATTGATATTGATTGATGTTGAGGTTAAGATTTCCATATGGGTAGTACTGCGAATTGAGAAATAGTTGCTGATATTGCAGTGATCAAATTGACTTTCGTTGACAGATTTCTCATCATTCCGTTTAGTTTGGAAAGCCAAGACGATGAAGCGTGGTTTTTCCAGCTGATTGGATGTTTTGACGATCCAAACGTGTCTCGACGTGGTTGATAACTTTGGGTACTCGTACAACTCCCAGGAACGGAAACTCATGGTGATTGGTCGATCCTTGCCAATGTAATTGAGCAGTTTGATTTTTTGTCTGTCTGCTACAACGACGTAAGGCATCAACCACTCTATTTTCGTCAATGTAATCTCGAAATCTTCATAGGTGGCTGCATCGTTTGCTGTAGCACCTGGTGTAGGTTCTACGATGACTGTGTCTGTTCTTGATCTAGTGATGATTAGTTCATGCTTCATGTTTAGAACATACTAAGTGAAATAGTGATGTCAAAATAACCAGTAGCATTGACTAGATTTTTCGTATCATTATTGCTATAACATCCGGCATTTTCGCTAATCAAATTTTGACTTGGATTGAGTGATAGCCAGTTTTTGATGACACTAGTCAATCCTACATTCTTTGACTTGTCTATTTCAAAGGAATTGATTTCGTAGCGAATTTCCTCATACATATGACAGATGGCGTTGTTGACTAATTTAGTTTTTTTTACACTGTCCCGTCCGGTTTTTTCGGATAGGAATTTTTAGACAAACTTTTTTTTAAATAGAAGGATTTGATCTCAGCTTTCTATTGGTAACTCTAAAATCACAGTAGACTCAATATTTCAAGAGTTATGTCGATTTAAAAAGGGACTCTATTTTTGAATATATCACAAGTCCCGATAACTACCGAACTGCCCATGGGACAGAATCCTTCAAGGGTCTTTTATTTCTATACAAAAGAAGGCCACTGACCAAGTTTGAGCAAAATCCATGACCCGGAGGGTTGGTCCTCCCCTTGTGAGTCTGCGCAATGAGCAAGCGACCACGGCGCTGCAGGCAGGAGGCGGAGCCTATGTGTATAAAAGACCGCTCGAGAAGCCAAACCTCGCAGTCGAAGCCGTGACTGAGCTATAACAACAACTTCTCTTTAGCAGCAGCAGCAGCAATTTTCTCATGATGGTGGCTTACATCGTTGACATGCAGGGCTTCCAGGCTCCAGGAGGCAAATTCATATTCAAGGAAGTTGCCCTTGCTCCTCTCAAGCCCAATGCCCTGACACAAGTTTTCTGTTTCCTGCCACCTCGTCCTTTGGATTTGCTGCCAACCATCTTCCAACCCACAAACAAATAGATTGAACTCAATCACCATGGTATTTTCAAATTATAAATGAATCAATACTTATCTGTATATGAAAGAGTACATAAAAAAAATGTTACTGCAGGCATTCCATAGAAAGCGGGAAACATCCCATATACTGACTTGCAGACTGTGCTACAACTCAATTTGCTGAACTGTGAGAAGATGTACGCTAAAGGTCCCTGGGATGTGAGTTTTCAGTGAACTATTGAAATTCAAGAGATTTCCTGCTTGATATACTAATTAATCGCTCTAATTTACAGATTAATCGTTAACTTGGTGGTGACAGTGGCATGTTCCGTACGAAGCACACTAGCTGGAGATGATTTGACTTACTGCACACATCCTCGTATCTCCCAGAGCTCTCTACCTGTCTGTGCAATGCAGAACGTCAAGAAACTGCTGACATGGGTGTTGTACAAGCAGAAACGAACTGATTGAGCTTATAAGCAGATGCCAATGTGACTGCCCCAACGGCGATCATCACTCTACTTTGTCATCCTACGTTGCTGATACATCATCATCAGACGAAGATTATTAGATTTAAAAGATAGATTTATGATGTAAATATCTGAATATACCTGTTTTATATGTTCAATAAAAAAAAATAATGGGGAGGCAAAAGCCAAAGTGGATGTGCCTCACAGATAATAGCGTGGATGGAGCTACCATCACTAAAAATAAAAAAATTTTGTTTTTCAAATTTCGCGCCTAAAGCCAAACATAATTTATAAAATATATTTTCAAATTTGTTGCCTAAAACGAAACATAATTCCTAAAATATATTTTCAAACTTCGCGCCTTAAACGAAATATATTTTCTTGAGTGGATTTTTAAATTGCGCGAGTAAAATCAAACATATTTTCTTAATAGGATTTTCAAACTTCGCGCCTAAAACGAAATATATTTTCCTTGAGTGGATTTTGAAATTTCGCGCCAAAAAGTGACTGTAAAGTGTCAAGTTTAGATGAAAAAAGTTAGTTGGTAGAGCTGCTCTCAAGCGCCCATCTCAGTTAGACACTGTCCCTCACTCTCTCTCTCTCTCGTCAGCTCAGTATTGCTCCTGATGCTGCTGCTGTTGATCTGTCCACTGCTGCTGCTCGACTGAGAGCTCGCCGCTGCGCTGCGCTCGCTTTTAAAGCCACGACAGCCAATCAGCGCACGGCTTTAGAGAGTTGCTGTGCGCGCGCGCCTCTTGCGGAGCAGCTGCGATTCTCCCTTTTGGCGCGTGAATATGAATTCGGACTAACTTTGTTCGGTTTCATGCTATTCGGCTTGTGTAGATGTCTTTACGTTTTGATTGCAATTTAATTTTTGAAAAAGTATTTACATTTATTTAAAATAATCGAAATGATGCGAAACATAATATTACTATTCAGATAATTATTCAACGTAATATTACTATTGATATCGTTTTATTATTAAATTGTCTATTTTAATTCCATAAACTAACTCCATAAATTGAAAATATGGAAAGATAGACAAAGGACGAAAAAACCGTTTTTGAGTAGAATGTATTTGGCGAACCCAAAAGACCGAAAAAGATATTTCATTAGCTTATTGCTATTACACGTCATCCATCCATCCCTCCATCCGTCCATCCGTCCATCCATCCATCCGTCCAGCCATCCATCCGTCCGTCCATCCGTCCATCCGTCCATCCGTCCGTCCGTCCGTCCGTCCGTCCGTCCGTCCGTCCGTCCATCCGTCCGTCCGTCCGTCCATCCATCCATCCATCCGTCCATCCATCCGTCCATCCGTCCATCCATCCATCCGTCCGTCCGTCCATCCGTCCGTCCGTCGATCCGTCCGTCCATCCGTCCATCCGTGCACCCGTCCATCCGTCCATCCATCTGTCCATCCGCCCATCCATCCATCCGTCCATCCGTCCATCCGTCCGTCTGTCCGTCCGTCCGTCTGTCCGTCCGTCCGTCCATCCGTCCGTCCGTCCGTCCATCCATCCGTCCATCCGTCCATCCGTCCATCCGTCCATCCATCCGTCCATCCGTCCGTCCATCCGTCCATCCGTCCACCCGTCCATCCGTCCATCCATCCATCCCCACTACCTCCCCACTACCTCCTCACTCCCTCCCCGCTCCCTCCCTACTACCTACCCACTACATCCCCACTACCTCCACGCTCCCTCCCCGGGACATGTGCTGATATCAATGGGTAGCTGTCGGTGAGGCATAAAAGAATTTTCGAATCATCATAGGAGAAGCATCAGGACAGCAACTTAGTCCGGACGTTTTTTGTCCGGACGCTCCTGGAATAAACAAATCATCAGACCAATCAACTATAACCGTGAAAATAGACATCAATGGATATCAAAATGGATATCAATGGATCCGTACCTGATAGCTTTCGGTGAGGCCCAACCAATGATGGTTTCAAATTTCGATTCCAACAGTCATGGGCGAACCATTGGGCGAAGAAGTGCACCGATCGGAATTTCCACTGCTGATTTTAATCAAATTAATATAATATACGAAATCTGGCAAGCATAGTGACGGTAGATAGAAATCAAGCTCAATTTTTATGATGCCCGAAAAATCAATAATCTCAGTATTATTCTTATAACGAGTCTTTTACTCGATAGTTCTCGAGGCTAATAAATTTAATTTATATGTTCTCAATTTGAACACAATTTTTTCTCTGAATATATCATTAATCAATTTCAATCGAAAACCGTTGATATACGTTTCACATATGAGAATAGTTTTGATTTTCTACTAATAATCAAAATAAGATTCAAATTCAATAGACATTTGATGCTCAATGAACTAATGATTTGGAAATTATTATTCTCGAAAATTCTAGTTATTTTATGATAAGAAAATGCATTTGGCAGACAAACCAAAAACTCAGAGATACCTCAACATTCCTGTATATAGGCACTCATAAGACCACGAAATGCAATTGAAGATGCTCACCTTTGATTGTTCCTAGCCTCGTCTTCAGCAGCTTGGCTCAGGACGTGGTGAAAAACTGCACACGAAGAACGAAAGCGTGCCGTGGAAAGAAGCGTTCAGCGTTTGAGAAAAGAATAAATCAGTGTGCTGCACAAAATGGCGGTGCAACAAGACAGCAGCGAGAATAGAGTTTTGACTGTCTGCTCAGTTCGAGAAAGGCGTCCATCGTGCCCTTATCATGACTTCGAACTTGTCAGACGAGGAATCGCGTGCAGAAGATTCCATCCTACCCTGCACAAATTGACTCAATTCCTGAGTGCGAGACTCCAGGGAAGGGTTTCTCTCCTTGCGACTAGCTTGCCGCTTTGCTGCCGACTCGCTGACTAGCAGACTGCTGAGTCAGAGGATGGGAGTCCTCTCGGGCTCGCGCCTCGATTACGAGTGCCGCCTGTCTTCTTCTCTTGTCAGCGCAGCTCGGTTCTCCTTCCTCTCTCCGTCGTCTCATCCTTACTGAGTCCATGTGTAGTATGCTGATTGGTTGATACGAAATTGGGTCTGTTCGCTCAAGCGAGTCAGCGGAAACGTTGTCGCCCAGGCGCAAGCCGAATCTAAAAAATCCAACAAACCCATTTTTTATGGTTTTCGGCCGATAGCGCTTGACCTAAGGTAGCTGCACTAAAACTGATGTCACCATCGTGTTCTACGG
>JAWWMK010019080.1:0-18934 GCA_035047105.1 Galeopsomyia nigrocyanea | reverse complement strand
ATATATGAATTTTGTATAATCACGGTTTTTAAGATTGTTACTCCATCTTGTGGATATTTCCCGTGACTCTAACGTATGTACCTATCTTTCCCTAACATTGCTTTCCCCCCTATGAAAAACGTGAACATACAGTTCACGGTTTTTGCACGAAGTTGGACGAGGTCATTGCTCTTACTTTGAAAGTTTGGGAATTTAGATAAGTTTTATCTAATTGATTTTGTATTTTATTTATATTTTTGTTTTGAACGCGATTCTTTGTAATGAATTGTATAATTTGCAGGTGCAAGATTTGTTGTTTATTGAAAATTTGATGGCAAATGTTAACCTCAAAATTGCAAGTAAAATGTTTTATAGTTATATAGTGTTATTACAATTTGTTATCAACGTTTGAAGAGAGGAAAAGTTTTAGCAATTTATATCCTTTATTTTGTTTTTGGTTAAATAAAATTAATAAAAAACTTGTTAGTAAAGATAAATGTAAATTAAAATTAATAGTTTAGTTTAGTTTATTTTCTGCCTCTACCCTACATCGCGAAGCGATTTTAAGGGGCACTCCCACTCACCACTCCATTGTGTGGGGGAGTGTTCCCGAGAAGCATCGGACTACCGCGTTCCAAAGTAGTCATATGCATGCTTCTACGGTTCAAGTGTGACGAAGCCTATAGCTAACCAAGGTTGTCATCCCTTGGTTACTGGGCCTACAGTTTAATGGCTTAGTATTTAATTTTACTAGCCCAGTGGAATCCGAACCACTGCGAGAACCACGGTGTTGGTTTTGGCACATACACTTTTTGAAAAAAAGTCAGAGGTACCCACCGGGAATCGAACCTCCCGCATGGGAGTCTTGCGCTCTGTCCCCGAGCCACCGCGGCTCTCTAAATTAAAATTAATATTAGTAATTAATTTCATTTGTAATAAATTAAAATAAGAAAGAAAAGTTATAATTTTTTCGTTGATCTTTTTTTCTTTTTAGTATTCCTGGATTTGTCATCTTTGATCACCAATTTCTCGGATGAACTTTCTCTTGAAGATGATGACTTGGTACGTTTTGATGTCTTTCTCCTTTTTGAACTTGGAATTGTTGGTTTCTTTGGAGTAATATTTGATTCGTCTTCGGGTCTTTTCTTATGTGTGATTGATTGTTTTGGTTGCGTCTTATTGAAAGATCTTGACTTAAATTGGTTTTCTTGGTTTTGGTGATTGACTTGGAGTAATTTTTGAGTCATTTATAGACTTTTTGTCATGTGTGGTTTCTTCAGACTTTTTAGTTTTGATAGTGTTCCTTAATGCTTCTAAATTTTCTATTGTATGTATTGATAGTTCAATGTGAGGGCAACCAAGTACTTCTATTTCAAATGATGGTAGTCCGGTTTGGGAATATTGATGCACGCATCCACTGCATACATGTGCAAAATTCCATCCTCTGCAACTTGAATTACATTTTGGACATTTGATATCTGTGTAGTTTTTAATTCTGTAGAGGGTATGTATTACAACTGGAAAATAGTTCAAGTACCTTTCTGTTCTATACCTTTTGTGACAATTTTGACATATATATTTTACATTTTTTTTATTGTCGCAAAAAGTTAATAAAGTTGTGTATAATAGATAATTAATATTTTGCCAGTTTGGAAGGTTTAAGTCTGCAAATCCTTTGCATCCTTGTATGAAGTTTTCCTTTCCAATTTCTTGTATTTTTTATTTGTATTTTTCATCGTTTACTTTACTTAGCATTTGCAGTTTTGCAAAATTACTTATCAGCTCTTTATCATCTTTTGATAATTGTTGATAATTATCATTGAGTGGTAGATTAGTTAAATAGTCTCTAGTTGATGGAATGTTTGTCGACGAGCATTTGTTGATGATTGGAATTTGTTCTTCATGAATCAACAAAGTGCTTGCAGATGGAATATATATGGAGTTTCTTGAGTATCTTTTGTTAACGTAAAATTTTTGTTGTTAGTACTGTTGTTATTATTTTTTGTCTCTGCGATGATTGATTTGATATTCTTGACAGCTGCATCTGTTGTGTTGCAATATTTCTAATTACCATGTTAGTATTCAGTCATGCTTGTTTCACTTACATCACTATATTGGTTCTGTTCATTTTTATATTTAATTTGAGTGACATTATTGTAGTTGAATAAGTCAGTGTATTGGCAAATGTTACTTATATTTTCAAAATTTTGTATATTAACATCATTAATACTTATATTGTTGAGTTGAAATGTGTTATCGTTTAACTGTTCTGAATCTTGGATACTTACGTTACTAATTTGATTGGTATTCAGAGTGTGCATATTTCTGGTTGCGATAATGTATTTCAACTCAACAATATAAGTATTAATGATGGCTCGTCGGGCCCGTCGATGTGGAAATAAAAAACGAAACTCAGCCTTATATGAATAGAATGGCCATTATTATTACTTGATTGACTTAATATATTTTATCAAATTACATAATGTTCATTTCAACCATCTCATATATTGTAGATTTTTAAGATTTTTTTCTACGCCTTACATGCTCAAATTAAGTTCGACAAAGTACATTTTCGATAAACTTGATTCATATCTTTCTTGTCGACTATAAAAAAAATGTACTTATATTTTCGACAGTTCTAACAATTATCTATTTCCTTTGTTGTCAAATAAAATCAAATCAATGATTATTTATAAATTTTCATTTTTACGTATTTTTAATCGATCATTATTATTTTGAATAATCGTTAACAGAATTATAGTTTTCAAACATTTTATTTAAGACGATAAACATATAAATGACTTTGAACGTCTTGATTTCCATATCAGGGTTATCAGGGTTACATATCGACGGGCTCGACGAGTAGTTTTATGGAGTTTATTTAAGGATCACTAATCCCCTACAGTTAGCCTAGCTATTTATGATGAATGAACAGAAACATTTTTTTGCCTTCAGAAATTTATCGTAACTTATGTCTTTCTTATCTCTGTATAGTAAAAACAATTGTTTTGAAGCAATCGCTGGCGTAAACGTTTTATTACTTGACTAAACATTTAAATTTCACTCGCCCAGCCGGTTGTCCAACATCCGCTGGTCCACCAACTCGTTGACCCTCTGGTGGAAGGCGAGCTTTTCATGTACCTCGGCGAGACGGCTGCGCAAGAGGCGCCGGTAATACTGTACATGAAATGTTGCTGCTCGACATCCTCGGGGGCAACTCGCGTGCGCCTCACCACGGCCGTCAGTTGCCCCTTGGTTATGGCGAGGAGGTTTCCGAGGAGCTCACTCGATGCTGCGAAAGGTATGAGTAGCAGCATCTCGATTTTCAGCAGCATCTCGTCGTGCTCCTGCTCCTTCTCGAGGATTGCTCTGATGTGGGGCTGCTGCTCTGCTCCGAGATGATGGTCCAGCAGCAGCCTCGCCATCAGCATGTCGTAGAGATGTCGGCGGCGCAGCGCGGCAGCCAGATGAAAAATGCCGAGCCCCGCGGCCTGTCTGTGCTACACGTTCGCGCAGCGCCTCATCAGTAGCTCTACTGCGGCGTCCACTCTCGGGGGGTCGTCGTGCAATTGGAGCGCTCCCAACAGAACTATCGCCAGCACCGACGAGCCCCTCTGGTTGACGGCGTTAACGTCTGCTCCGCGCGCCAGGAAGAGGCGCATCGACGACACGTTGGCGATGCGCGCAGAGTGCATAAGGGGCGTCTCGCCCTCTCTGTCGCGCGCATCTACTTCAAAGTGTCCACCCTGGCCAGGGCTTCGGCAACCCCCGCGTGCCTATTGCGCGCCACCAGATGCAGCATCGTGTGCCCGTCTCTGTGCACTTGGGATACGTCAATTCCCGTACTGAGGAGGTAGCTGATGAATGCGGTGGACGCCAGCATCAGCCTCAGCATGTATTTGACAAGCGTCCGCGACTTGCTGATGATCATTGCGAGCCCTACGAATCTTGGCCCCGGCAGCATCTACAGCCACTCTGGGCAAGAAACTATGGTCCTCGTGCACACTTGCTCTAGGTTTCGCGCCGATCGAGCAGCCTTTGGATTATGTCGGGCCTCATCACCTCCGCCGACAGCGCCAACAGCAGGGGCGTGTTGCCGGCGGTATTTTGCGCGTCGACGACGCAATGGAGCGAAAGTAGATGGTCGACCATCTCCACGTTGCCATTCAGCACAGCCTCGTGCAAATTTGTATTGCCCGCCCGTTGCCGGCACGCCCTGTCGAGCCGTTGAAAGAGTTGTACCGCCTATGAAACAAACAAATTATTTATTTTGAAGTTGTACGTTCTCGTCTTTATTTTTTTTCTTTAAATTAAAATTTTTTTTTTAAACCAAATTAATTTTTTTATCTAGTTTCACCTTTAATTTTTTTTTTTTTTTTAAATGGAAAAAAAATTTAATAAAACCCAAAATACTTAAAAAGTTTTGAAAATTTACCCCAAAAGGCGGCGCGCGATGCCAAGGAAAAGTTGAAAACACCTACCATCTCTGCTTCGGCTACTCTGGGCGAGCCTCGATGAAGAGGCTTTGTTGCTCGCGCGCACGCCTACGAGCTGTGCCCTTTCTGCTATAACGTACTCGTCGATCGGCCTTTACTGAAAAAGGGCCTTTAGCATATGCGTATACAGCTTCCAGTATTGTTACGGCGTCGGTGAAAATTTGCGGAAAAATATAACGCGCACTCTTGCTTTCACTTTTCACTGACCTTGCTTAAGCGCCGATATCATCACCTCCTGAATTGGCAGTATGTCGAGAAATCACGAGATTGGCGGCAAGTCGACACTGGTAATTGGAGAAATCTGTGGCCTAGTCTCTATCTCTCTTTCTGCCTGTCGCGAGCGGGTGACTCATGCCGAACAAGGAAGATCCTTGTTCGACTCTGGACGGCAAAGGGTTGCGAGAGGTAGTCGACTTGCTACACTCTCGAATTTTTGCCGTCTTGGCCGCTTGCACCACCATCATTGGCTGCTTTTTTACGGCGAGAGAGAGTGGAGTGGGGCGGTTGTAGTCGGAAGAGACAGAGTGCAGTCCGAAATTCGTGCTCGCTGCAGTTAATCCCGTGTTAGCCACAGCTCATGCCATCTCATGGCGCAACGCTGCGAGCGTTCCTGGTGGCCGCCGCCCGAGTTACGCTCCGATTGGCGGTTTGGGTCCTTGTCCTTGCGTGGGGGCGGCGGCGAGTGTGGCGTTATTTTCGCCTGATGTCACGACATGTGGCGCTATAGTCTATAGAAAGTGACTTACACACGTGTGATGTACAAAAGAAGAAAGAGAAACTCCGCCAAAATGGTGTGATCTTTCTTCTTTCGATAGAGGCTAGAAGATTCAACATCAGCGAGCGTAAGTATATTGTTAAATTAAAAACGAATAAATATATGTGTATAACAATTAAAAAATAATTCAACTAATCAACAAGTTTAATTATCGCGGAAATTGAAAAAATATCACGAAATTCAAAAAATATCAATTGGTTAAAAAAGTAACAAAAAACGAAGAATAAAGAACAATATATGTATAAATAGAATGTAGGTGTATAAAATATAGATGTATAAATATAAGTGTATAAATAAAATAAGAGTGTATAAATATCACATTTTCTATTGACTAGGATGGGTCACATTGGTGTGAGCAACGAATATAGACGCTTAAGCGTCTATATTCGTTGGTGTGAGTAAGAAGGTTATGGAACTTGCTTTTGGGTACGTAAACAAAAATGATACTTCTAAAACAAAAAACAACAACAATTAGGACGTTATTATTTTAGTGATGAAATGGAGTTTCCACCAGACACTCCATTGGATGTCAAAAAGAAAAAAGTGATGGAAATGGGGGCGAGTGCACATGAATCAGCAAGAGCTTTTGCTGAAACGATGCACTACGCATCGAACCAAAATCCTTTTCTAACCAAAGCCCTGGCATTATGGGAGTCGAAGAAAGACTTTTTACAAACCCTCACACTCCAGCGGAGAAATACCGATTTAATCGTTAACGCAGTGAGAGAATAGTAATGTCATTTCTCATTAGATAAGCAAGTAAGCTATCGATTTAGCATATTAATAAGTATTTTTTGTTTATATGTTACTAACCGGTCCCTTCAGAAACAGAGTTGATTTGTTGCAGCAAATAGGAATCATTTCTGAAGACTGGGAGGAGGATGCATTATTTTTCATGAATCTCGTTATCTATGCATCAGAAAGAGATCCAGAGTCGATAATACAAGTTAATTATTTAATTAATTGAAACAAATAGATCATCAGTGGTCTATCAAGTGGCTAAAATGATGAAAATTTTCAAATAATTAATTTTGAAAAATAAAGATTTGTACTTTTTTGAAAGGATATTTTGTATGAGTAGCAAAATGTAAAATTTTATGAAGTTTTACTGTAAAGATTTTTAAGTAACAAAAAAAGTGCAATATTTCTCTCCTACGACGCGGCAAGTGTTTCGACGTCAGCTGCTCACCTGGCCGGCAGGGCTCGAACGCAGACGCGAGTGCCGCTGGTGAAAAATCCGCTTTCGCAAGAGTGTAGTGTTTTCCTCGATGATGAGGTTCATGTCGTCGGCAGCTGTTCACCCAGCATGTTCATAGCACGAATGTGTCGTCGCCGAGGTGTGTGCAGTGTGTACCTGCAACACGTTTAACCTCGTTGTCGGAAAGAGTAGTGCGCGCGTTGATTATTTAATATTCGCGTGCGTTATTCTTTTTGCAACGAAAGTTGAACATAATCGTTGTCGTCGTCGGCGTCAGCTGTGTGCACGAAGAGAGAGAGAGAGAGAGAGAGAGTTAGAAAGAGAGAGAGAGAGAGAGAGAGAGAGAGAAATGTGTAGTGGAAGAAAGAGAAAGACAGTGATATGTCGGATTATAATGAGAGAAAAAGACAGAGATATGTCGCGACGAAAAATGCATATGTATGAAAATTCAATGCGCGCTCGAATTACATATGTATGTACGTATTTTTTCGTCACGTGAATTAGCAAAATATCTCTTTTTCTGTCTCTGTCTCACTATGAATCATCTGTATAAATAAGTTGTATCGAAGTTTCGCGATTTATTTTCGATTAGAAAAAAATAGAATGCTCGCGAGTACTCGCGAGTATTCGCGGGTGTTCGCGAACTTTCGGTAGACCTTATTTATACAGGTGGCGAGCTGAATGGGCCTCAATGTTCATTGAGCCGTCGAAGCAAAATGAGTTTTCTGCGCGAGTGTTTCGGACTGCATGAGTCCCTGGAGTCGGCACAAGAAGGACTCTAACATCTCCTAGACCTCGACAACCGTGCCGACGAGAATGGTGCTGTTAATTGGGAACTCGAAGACTTGCAGAAAGACATCGATCACCAAAGCGCGAGCAGCTCGTTCTGCGAGTCCCGCGTTCAATCGTGAAGGTGTATGATGATCGTCGCCATCAACGCCGGTGAAAACGAGAACGCCAGTTCACCACTACTCATCGATCGTTAAGAGCGGGTCCGCTCATTATAAGTTTTATTCGTCGTCATCGTCGCCGTCTCCGTCTCCGTCTCCTGATGGCTGACTTAAGTAATTATTGTTTTTTTTTTACGTTTGTTCTTCGTTTTTTTCGCGCGATCGTTTTTTTTTTTGGTTATCAATTGATTTTTTTTTCTTTTGTCTGTTTTTATCGATTTACTTTTTTGCGCGATTGTTACATATATACACTCTTTTTTTATCGATCGATTTGTTTTTCGCACGATCTATTTTTACTTGTTATTTTTTTTTCAATCAATTTTTATTGAGATCTGTTTTTTATACTTTTGTTTCAGAAAAAATTAGAAGCAGAGTTTATAAAAGTTGTCAGAAAAGAGGTCTCGGGTCCAGAGGGACCCCCCTGAGATAACTTATGGGTTTTTATATCCTTCCCCATTGCCGTCTCTAAAAGACCTGAGCGCTGAGCTCTTTTTTGAGGCGGTGTTTTTAGATCTGGCTGACCAACGACATCTACCTCAACCTTTCCCGCCTGTATGGAGGCCAAGATCATCAGCACGTCGAGGGGAAGGCTTTCCCCAGGTTTTTAGGGGGATGTGCCGTCCTGGGCGTGGTGGATACCGAAGCCGTCGGCAGGAGGCGTCGACGAGGAAAGCCCGAAGCCGCTGGCAGAAAGCATTGACGAGGAAAACTTAACTCAACAGAGCTGAACTTGTTTATTTTTTTACGATGTTTTTTTACGATTTATATTTCTGAAAAATTTTACATTTAAGTTATTGGCTACAGTGGATCGAGGGATGAGTACTCGCGAGCATTCTATTTTTTTCTAATCGAAAATAAATCGCGAAACTTCGATAAAACTTATTTATACAGATGATTCATAGTGAGGCAGAGACAGAAAAAGAGATATTTCGCTAATTCACGTGAGAAATATGTATATAAAGAAGAATGCAGTGGATATGAGATACACTGAATAATCTATTAAATTTTGCAAACCCAAACAATCAATATAAAGATGTTCCACGTGCAAAAAATTGAAAAACATCTGTATTGTATATACGTCGATTGATATGGCCATATGGCCACAGTCCGTAAATTCTCAGCCAAATTTCGTCGGATTTCACTTCCTCCAGCTGTAGTACATGCTCAACAGCTAGCGGAACGCGATCAAAGGAAGGCTGATAAGGTGCAAAACCAAGATCCGCGACGCTTCTCATTTACCGTAAGAACGGCATGCCTTTACAAGTCTTAGTAAATAATCAACTCTGTTATTTACATTTTACTCTTTTCAGGAAACACCAGTCGTTATCCAGGCCGACATGAGACGCTCTCACGAACTCCCCAAGGTAATTACATCAATAATTTGTTGAAAAAAAAATTATTCAACAAAAATTATTACTAATTAGCTTCGGAAGATCAAGAAAAATTGAAGAAGTTGACGTTTCGCTTCTTACTCCGGAAGTCAACTACACCGAAGGTGTGTTCAGCTAGACAACAAAGGAATCCGGATTCAGCTTCGACCTAGTAGGTAATGGGATAATAAGCGAATGCTCTTTTTCCGATAGATAGCACCAACGATGTGATTTTCATTTTGAATAATTAATTATACTTTTCAGATGACATCGATTTGCAAAACTCTCGTGCCGCATCCCCGGAAGAGTCACAAGTATACTCTTTCTATTGTTGAATCAACAGAGATTAAATTTTCAAGCTGACTAATCTCAGTAAGAAAACGTATGAATCATTTTTACGTAAGTGTTTCACTTATTCAACATATATATGTTGAACCGTAAATTTTGGCCGTTTATTTGAAAATTTTCTTTTTCTCTTGTAGAGCTAGGCGATTACGGTCACTATTACATACTTTAAAAAGTATTACATGCAGCACATGCAGCTTTAAAAAAGTTGGAAGTCTCATGGGAATTGATTTATTGGAGCGGTATCCAAATAAAATATTAAATGAAAAATATATTTGATTTATGAGCCACGGTGGCTCAGTGGATAGAGCGCAGGACTCTCATGTGGGAGACCTGGGTACGATTCCCGGCGGGTACCAATTGGTTTTTTCCAAAAAGTTTATGTGCCAAAATTAACACCGCAGTTCTGAGTCGTTTGGATTCGACTTGGTAATAAACTGTAGGTCCAGTAATGGGGAACTGACAAGCCCGGTTATCTATAGGGGGTTGCCGTCAAGTAGAAGCATACCGTAGAAGCAAGAGCAAAAATGACTACTAGACTTATAGTAGTCCGAAAGCTTCTCGGTAAAACGAAAGTTAAGGTTGGGAAAAGTCACACCTCCCACTCTATAGTGGTGGTGGTGAGTGAGGTGCCCTAAAAGCCTGAGAAGGATATAGGGAGTACAATCCAAAAATACAAAATACAATATAAATCATTACATTACAATCTAAATGTGATGGAACTTTTGTATTTAAATTGATATTTCCACGATTGAAGTGACGCTGTTATTTTCTACCGTAAACAATTCGCTAATTGTAATAAATAAATATATTCAAAATATTTTTTTTTCCGTACGTACAATTTTTGTGAAAAGGTTTATATCGAAAATTCATTAACTTACAATTAAAAACAATAAACATGAAATATTTTTCGCGTAAAGTCCATAACTGCTGATAGGGATCGAGCTATGGGATGTTGAATAACTAAAATGCAACACGAGTAAAAGTAGTTTAATCGTTTGTGCCTCTACTTACTTTATCCATTACATTTTTTTTATGAAAGTTTAGTTTCCAACCAAGTTTATGGTTTTATTCTCATCTGACGGAAAACTGTTGTTTGTTGCTAGGTTCTTGTCGATCAGAATGATTCTCGTTTGTCGCTCAGTGCTGATGGATTGTGGATTAAATCTCTCTCATCGTGCATTGTAATTCAATTGTTTCTTGCAATAGGCCTGCTCGATAGAACCTGACAAAACTTGGGCCACTCTTTTGGACCTCATGAGTCATGCGTGTGTACTTGATTAGAGTGGACCTCGCACTTTGAGCGTGTTGAGCATTGAAAGAGGTATAATTGATGGAAAGTGACAACGCCCTGGGCCATTAAGTTGGACCTCGTGAGTCTTTTTTCATACTTTTATGCTTGCTTAACATGAGGACCATCCTAATCGTTGAAAGAAGCACATTTGCTTGGATCTGACAATATTTTGGGCCATCTGTTTGGACCTTGTGCGTCTGCGTTCGTTTTCCATGCCAGTTTATCATGAGTCGTGTACCTGGGCCACTCTTTTGGACCTCGTGAGTCATGGTTCATATGCGTGTGCTTGATTAAAGTGAATCTTGTGCTTTAATCGTGTTTAGCATTGAAAGAGGCATAATTGATGGAACGTGACAACACCTTGGGCCATTAAGTTGGACCCTGTGAGTCTTTGTTCATTCTTTTATGCTTGTTTAATACGAGCAATGTACTTGGGCCATTGTAATCATTGAAAGCAGCACAAGTGTTTGCAAGTGACAAAACCGTGGGCCATCAGTTTGGACCTCAAGCGACTCCGTTTCTTCTTTTGGTGTCGTGATGAGTATCGATGAAATATTGCTGATTTGTAATATTGCAGACGAATAGAGGTTTGATTTGTATTTCCATCGACGTTGTAGTTTGGTCTTTTCTTTGTTTGTATTAAATACATTCAATAATAATAACACTTGAATAAAACTAAAATAAACACTAAAATACAACTTAAAAATCGTGTGTCCTCTTTTGAAATGATTCCATCGGTTTGTGTTAGTTGGAGTCCAAGTTTAACAGCAGGATGAGAATATTTTCAGTCAATTTTTGTTCATATCATTCAAAGGAACTATGTATTTTCACGAAATGAAAATTCCGTTATATATTTTATATGAAATCAACAAAGATATACTTTTAAAGATAGTTAGTATGGGTAATACTGCTTTCAAAATCAATGCAATAATTATTATCATGTAAATAATAAATGTTCAAAAAATTCAGAGGAATACAGTGCTATTGGTAGAGTTTATCACGTCACTTGAAAAACATGTAATAAAGTAAGTGTATCCAGTAGAGCCACAATCAACGTAAAATATAACAACAGTATGCACTTTGCATCATTTTACAAATTATAAAATGAGATTCAGAACGAATCTTTGCGTAATTTATTTTTGTAGGTCAATTGGCACCGTCATGATTTATCACATTCAAACTGTACATAATTGAAATTCTCTATATGGCCAAAATGACCGCGGAGAAAATGGTCGTGTACACAAAGACTGCCCACGTCTAAATTTAAAATATGTATAGTAAAAATTATAACTTGAAATCAAGGTTATTACTGCAAATATTCCCCACTGTAGTTTGTTGAAAAACTTTGAAACTTGCCTCAAAAATAAATATTCGTCAATACCTTGAAATATTTCTTACGATTTATTTTTGAAATTTAGACGTGCAAAATGTTCATCTTAATGCAGAAAAGCAATTTTAATCGTATAGAATACTTTCAAGATCAATATTTCCATGGAAAGTTTTGCAATTTTTCAAAATACTAGTGAAGAATATTTTCATTAATAACATTGTTTTCGAATCATAGTTTTTACGATTTACGTTTTTAATTTGGACGTGAGCAGTCTTTCTACACGACCATTTTTTTCCGCGGTTAATTTGGCCATATAGAGAATTTTAATCGTGTACAGTTTGAATATGATGAATCAGGATGGTGCCAGTCAATTTGTCAACCTACTGAGGAAACAGTAAATTTTATACGATGAGTTTTTTCAATACAAAGTTTTTAGTACGTTTATAACAACACGCTAAACAACTAAAGTAGAAAAGTATAGTGTATTTTAAGTTTCATACAATTGTGATGCAATAAATTGCATTACGTGGTCAGGTTTAATTATACATAAACGAAAATATAAATGGACGAAAACTCGGTTTATTTAAATATTACGCATTCGTTATAGCCTTTGAATAACATTATAAATTTGATTGATTGTTGATTATTAATAGGCAAAAGTGGCCAGATTTGGCTACAAGATAATGAAAATAATCATAGACAAAAACTCGGTTTATTTAAATATTACTTATTTGTATACTACTGAAACTCAATGACATTCAACGTACGATCCGCGTTTGGAGCCCTCATCGATCTGCGATATCTGTGTCTCAAGAGGCTGGAGTGGATTGCGTACTTCAGTAGGTTGTCCATAGATCAAAGCACTACGCCGACCATTTCGTTTTCGAGCAACCGTAATTATAGTGATTGAAGAGACTAGCTAAGGATCGGAGAGTAAATGGTGCTTCTACCACTGGCCTCATTAGCTCCAATTTCTATGTAGTTAAAAATGTTGTTCTTTGTCGAAGATTTTTTTTGGTAAAAAATACATATGTTTTGTCTCGGTGGTTGAGATTCTTTTTTTTTAATTTGTTACAATACTCGTGCCGTGACGAAATAGAAGCCAAAGTATCAGTTTTACGTGTTTTACGTCAAACTTTTTTTCGCATTGTTCTGTCGAAAAGAAACAAGTGCTCCGCTTCAAATTGCGATGCTTCTACCGCAAATCTTTGTATTGAAAAATTCAAATAGACAATTTTCAGGTTCCGTTACATTGATGCTGCGATTCAGCAGATTCTGAAACGCAAAATTTTCAATATGTCCCGCTACTTCTCTATATTACTCGAGTAAGTAAAGGGTGAGATTAGCTACGTCCATCTGTTCAAAGGTGTCCAATTTGAGTTCTTTGCTGACTAGTTGGATACCAGTCAATACCATGAATAGTTCGCTAGAGCAAACCAATGACAGGATAAAAACAATTATCAAGCTGATTTTGTCAATTCTGCTTCTGGGACTTTTTGAAGCTGACAGCTCTAGAAAGTTTTGGTACATATCAGTAATGACGTAGTCCAGTCTCGGTAGTTTCGTGAATCTCCTCAGGAAATGGACCAAGGATAAAATGAAACTAGAACTCACAGCAACCACGAAAATTCCCCATGGATATTCAATAAGGTCTTATCGTATTATGGGTACAAGTACGACCACCGGATTGTTGAAGTATGTTTTTCCCCAAATTATTGGAGATCCAAACATTTTTGCATTTGATACAACAGATACTATTAAGCCATCAGTTTTGTCTTCTCTGAATAGCTTTCGTAACCCAGTGTCGTTGTTATTTATAAGCCACGTACTTTTTTGCCAATCCTTTTCAGCGATATCGAGTTTAAAGTTCAAAGCTTTTGCAAAAATTGCGAAAAAGGGATATTTGTTTCCTGAAATTGTTGACGAGGCACTTGTGTTCGTAATTACCGCGCTAGGGGGATATTCTATCAGAGGAAAGATCATTGTCCAGCCATGCATATTTTGAAGCTTGTCGGGAAAGATTTGCGTCGTGGCAGTCAGCTCAGCTTCAGTAGTCTATTTAAAAATGGGTTGTAGTTGAATACCGTAGCGGTCGCGTTCACTGCTATCACGCTGAAATCAAGAAATCTGTGATGCCAAGCCAGTAGAAGTATTTCTCTCATATGCAGATAATCGAGTAATGAGTCTTGACTGTCCAATAGTAGCAAACACTTTGGTCTTGGAGGATAAGAAAACAACTGGATGATGGAACTCAGCAAGCTGTCGATCTCTGCTAATAGTGAGTTAATACTTGTTTTCTTCGAAATTACGAACAAGTGTGGAATATTCACTGGTTAATGAACTGAATGATGTATAATTTTTGTTCAGCAGCGTCTGTCTATCGATGAATTAAAAGTTCATAACAGGAGTGTCTATTATTTTTAATAAGTTAGATTGATTGTTCGCATCGAATCCACCAAATGTAATGACGGAAGCTGATTCGACTTCTTTTTTGATTTTTCTTGATAAAATTATTGGCCAATGATACTCTTGTGCGCTTATACTGAAAAGCAGATACACCAAAAAAACACAGATGATATTAAATACGTTGGAGGAGTAGTTACATGAATTCATTTTGCCAGAGCTTGTTGTCTTCGCGGAGAATAATTCTCAAGTAGCAGTTTGAAAGAACACTTCACCGACCAAAACGATATATGATGAGTAAAATGCTTTAAATGTACGTGACTACAAATAGGTACTTCTAAAATCATCATGACAATAAAATATGATTTTCAGAAACGGATACATAATAGCAATGTAGTTGTTTTATTTTCAGAAGATCTCCTACATATTTCCGAAACAGCTATGCAGAGTTTTTGAAACAGCACTGACAGTGTCAGCAGATTATGCGAAACTAACTGAAAATTAGGACTGGGAAAATAACCCCCGGGTTTTCAAGGGAAATTTTTGTACATTTTCCAATAACAGCATTAATTGCCCTAATTGTCCCTGATATCGCTGATAATTTCTCTTTTTCGATTGATCATCGGGAAATGTGGGAAATCGAGATTTCCTTTCGACCTAAGAAATGACTGTTTCTCTCGAAATAAGCGATCAATTTTCACGATCAAGGTCTTAAAATGCAGATTACAATTTCCCCTGCCATCCCCCGTATTCGCTTTTGCAATCAATTGTAATCATTTTGAAAGAAAGCAATAACGATTTTGGATGTCAGAGTGGCGGGAAATTGACGTAGGAATCGACAGCTTGAACAAGGGTGCCATTATTGAAACATTAAATTTGCATATTTGATAACTATTGATTTTTTTACTCTGGCACGTGCAATACATTACATTTTTCAAGGATGCTCTCTGTATTTAAAATATGTGACACTTTTGGCAACTACTATAGATGGATTTTTAAACCAATAAAATTTATCGATCAAAATAATATACTTTTTATCAATATCTCATTGCAGTCTCTCGATTTACGTATGGCTCTTGATCAAATTGCGAGAGAAATTAATATTTTTAATTTAATCAGCAAAATTTTTCAATTTTGAAGAGTAATGCGATTTATTCAGTAAAAATTTGTCTGGCTAAAATTGAAAGACCCACGATGATTGACTGCATCAATTTTTTTTATTTTTATAGCATTCTTGATGTATCTAGTTTGTCTACGAGCGTATCTTTATTTGCCTAGTAAGACCCTCAACCTTTCTTCTCTACATCTCTAGGATGACGGCAGGTGAACCTCGCCGCCTCTGCGGGCCGTTCAGTACTTGGCTGATCGGCATTTATCTGAGCTAGTCTCGGTGCTTTACCCGTTAGATATAGGGAGGTTCTCTCCCTCGGCAAAGGGAGTTCACGGGGGATTAAAAGAGCCAAACAGCCTTGTAACAAAACGTTCAATAGTTATGTTATTCTAAAATTTGTAGATGGAATCCTGGAGGCCGTGGATCCTCCTTGTAAGAAAACGTTATCATGTGACGAGTTATTTTGCTGAATCATTAAGAAGATAAAGCTCTTCACACTTATCGATTCTCAAACCTGTTAGAGCTTGTACAATTGTTGGAATTCGAGTAGCAAAAATATATTAGGTTGAAAGTTTTCTCTTCCTATATAAACGGATATCTTTAGGTGAATAATCAACCATTTGATTTAGAATAGTTATGGTTAGGCACGGAGCGAATCAGTTTATGAATGATCAATATTACCATACTTAGGTACAAACGGATCCTTACAAAAAAAATTTCTTAACATAATTCATATCGTATTCATCATACAAAGAGAATAATTCTTCATCAGACGGTATAACATCTCGAGTATGCGCCAAGAATTTATCGATAGGGCAAAATTCTCCACAGTTACCAATCCTAACAGTTTCCATTTTCTCTTTGAGCATGTCCCAATGGAGTAACTATAAATCGCCAATCATAATTAGCAGGGGTAAATTAAACTTTTGTTTCAAAAACTTTACTTACTCTCACGTAAACTTGACTTTTCGAGTCTCTGAATTTTTCTAAGATAAGTGTAGTACAAAAATCTGAGTTCAAGTCTTGAATGCCCAGAGCTCTAAGAACCGCAGCTACATTTAGGTCATGTCCACTGTACAAATACAATTTTTTTGGATTTATGATGGTTTCGTTGAGATTTATGTTATTTATGAATGTCTTGATTATTGGACCACCGTTGAGTCTTTTCATTTGTTGTGTGTACGACAGGCCATCGTGGTAGAGTTCAAATATTTCTGCAAATCTCTGCTTAATTTCATCTGTGTACCATTCTGGTAATGGAAGATTAAGTCTTTCCTACATGAAGATCAATAAGAACTTACGAATTATATACGTGTAGTAAAACTTTATAAAAATTGTAAATATTGTAGAATGTTATGATGAACTTACATTAATAAGCAGAAGATTGTGAACTCCAGATAGGTGTCTAATTGTATTCGTTACAACTTTGTCATAGCCATATTTATGCAATAGATCAAATATATCCTTGTTTGAAGCGAGTATTTCTGTACCATATTGTGTTTTGATTAGATCATTGTAAATTTGAAAAAATCTATAATAAAATGATTCAAGTGAAAGGAAATTATTATAAGTATTTAATATTTGTTCATTATTAATGTTGTACTTTTTGGTGACTTGACTTTTAAGAAGGGCATCTAACTTTGCCGGAGAATAGTTATACGGTATCGGCATCCAATCCAATTTAGGATTCCATCGCAGTTCCTCGGTTGGCGGGAACAGTCCTGCCAATACGAGTTGTAGTGTCATTCTGGTACGTGGATTTTCGCTTGAACGGGCATAGATCTCGTCCGGAGTGTACGTATTATTGAGAAAATTTTTGTACTGCTCTCTCAACATTTGTCCAACTTTGTAAGCCTGCATTTTTCCAGTCTGAAAGATAAAATGAGAATTATTAGAGAGGAAAATATTACTTTCAATCAACGTGGATCTTTAATACCTACATTAGTCAGTTGCCCTAATCCTAAAGGTTCATAAGCAGACACATCCAAGTAGTTTAGACGGTCGCATTCATTATCTTGCGGAATTCGTTCTCCATGCCTGAAAAGCTAAAGAGTTAAATTCTTCACTTTTTCTAAAATATGTAATATTAATATAATTTTCATATACTCACTGCTTGAACAATTTCTAATTCCATTGTATCAAGACTCATCGTGTACCCAGAAGATAGGTGACTGAAATATAACGCAAGAGGTAGCAACAACAATATTCTGCGCTTCATGACGATGGTATAACAAGTTATAAATTGTAGAACGTTGAAAGCAAAAAAGTGGAATTCAAATGATAGTTGATAGTCAAATAAAGATAACATAAGCCTAGATCTATATATCATGGAAAATTACTGTACTGATACTATCTTTTTTATGCGATTTCGAGTGGCAAAACAAAAGCATACAATCATACCAAATCATGAACTTTAGAATTCATTGGATAGGTCGAGTCTGTTCAGAGGATGACCGGACGATGCCGAAAGAAGAAGATGACCGGACGATGCTAAAAAAAGTAGACGAATGCAGTAAGAAGAAGACGACGTACAAGAAAAGAAGAGACCAACTCCTGAACCTCCAGTCAACCAACAGCGACTGGGGGACGTAGGGAAGGAAAAGAAGAAGGAAGAGCGAATCAGCTAATGTCTCCCCCGTGAAGTAATACCTAGCGGCAGTTCCGCGGGGGAAATAAGGCCAGAAAAGAGGAGGAGGGGTTTTAGTTGGTAGGTTCCTTGGCTATTCCATGCTGAGGGGAATCCGGCACAACGTCTTTCGAAAATTTCCCCTCCTCCCCCGAAAAAAAAAAAACACACACACACATATATACATACACACATAATGTACATACATACATTACGTTACGCGCGTTCCCGCTAAAAGGACAATAAAGCGTCGTCGTAGTTAACGCATGCGCAAACGTGTTTCCGCTAAATTTGATAAATAGCGTCGTTATATTTTTTTTGTGCGCATGCGCACACGAAAAGCTGTGGTAATAATAAAAGAAAGAATTTTTGATGTCGCGATCATTTTTTGGTCGGTGTTCGGTCGGGCAACATCGTATTTACTGAATTACTGAATAACAAAGTGAATGTTTATTGTATTTGTTCAATGAATTAGTGTCGTTTTAGTTGAGGTTGTATGGAATATTTAGTATGTCAATAAATAATAATCTCTTTATGATAGATCAATATATGCATTAATGTCGGCATCGTAAGTAAACCTGCTCGTAAAGTATTGTTTTTTTTTGATGTGGTGATCACTTTTTCATGAATATAATTTTCTGAAAACATTGGTGGTAAGTATGACCCATCTACTCATACGTATTGTAATATTAATTTTTTTTTATATGTTGGTATTTTTCTCCGCTGGGAGGCACTCTTAAGGACAATATTGAATAGATTTTCTTCTATTCGTAAAGAAACACGGATTTGTGTTTTTACTCTAGAGATACGCGGATTTGCGTTTTTATACTCCATAGACACTGAGATTCAGTATCTTAAGTTTTCTTTTCATAGATAGATTATCATTCGATAGATAATGATTTTCATGATATGTATAATGGTATATTATAATTCAAATTGGAATTGAAATATATTTGATCAAATAAATTTTGCAATTAATTGAAAAATGAAAGTTTACATACGTAAAGATGGTAATTGTTTATTTAGATCGTTAGCTCAGTTTATATATAATGATCAA
>JAWWMK010019069.1:0-18941 GCA_035047105.1 Galeopsomyia nigrocyanea | reverse complement strand
ATATATATATATATATATATATATATATACGGCGCGGTGTATTGTTAATTATGATGTTCTTCTTCTTCTTTTTTTCTTTACATTTCTATTTTTGCGCAACAAGTGTTTTTGGTCGTCATCGTTGTGTATTAAATGATAGTTGGCATGGGTAGTTTGTTATTACAGAGCGTGCTATAAGTAGAATTGATCTGCGAGATAAATCGATAATTGGAGACATTGAGTTGTCGAGATCGGTGTATTTTTTTTTTAAATTAATAACGACGTCAAAATTAACACTGTCAGTTCGAGACAGAGACCTCGACTGCTTTCTGACAATGCATTCTCTTTTGACGTGCTGGCAAAGCAGGTGTTTTTTTAATTAATTAGTATAATGATACAAGATTCGATTGAAAAAAACCGTATAATTATAATAGCAATCGCAAAAGAATTCCATGCAAATTCGAAATCTACCGTATTTCCACCCCGCAATTCTCAAAACATAGATCTAATCACCCACTCGCACATGCACTTCGAATGTATATACACACAAGTAAAGAATTACTCAATCGTACGGGGGCACAACGAACTCCGGTTCGTTGCAAGAGCGGCAGACGAGAAGGCGAAAAAAAAAAAAGAAGTCGAGCGCAGCCTGCGCAACATCTTGCAAATGTTCTCTCCTCTCTGTTGAAAAAAATACCTGTTTTCTTGGTGGCGGCTGTATTTTAAAAGGGAGAGAAAGAGAGAGAGAAGAGAGTATATAGCAGCAGCACGCGCCTCAACTGTGTGGCACCTGCTACCGCAGCTCTTCGTAACTCGAAACGGCACGAGCCTCTCTCGCGCGCGCCCGCTTCTGATCTTCTCTTCGGTTCGGACCTTTTTTTTTTTTTTTTGAGGTGAGGTTGAGCATCAGGCTGCTGATCTTTCCGTCTTCGTTCTTATTCTTCTTCTGTACTGGTGGTTTTCTTGGGATAGACTGTTTTACGCTTGCGTGGGTCGGATGAATGGGTGGAAATGAATTTTGTTTTTGGAGGGTGGATGGATGTTGGTTGAAAAGTGAGATTGACAGGTGTAATTATTATTGGTATTTATTGATGATTAAAAATTGTAATGTCTATTTTATAGATGTGATCAGCGATCATAATTCAAATTCAAATGTAATCGTCGTGAATATCAACATATATTTATAATTTAAATTATATAGAAATAGCTTTAATACGTAAAGGCTTCCAAATCATACACATTTCAACATATTTCATCTTCTTAAATTCACAGATAAAATAGTTTGCTCTATTAAATTTCGCTCGATTGCCTATTGTGACATCATTATCCATCTAGTGACGAATTTAAAAATAAAATAATTATAAACCAAATCCAAGCGTAAACCGGTATAGCGGACATCCGAACAGCTCGAAGGCGAACTGCAATAGCCGACGAAAGCGAAAGGATGCTGCTGTTCCTGCTGTTGCTGCTATACGGCTGCGGTCAACTTTTTTTTTCTGGTGGTCCGCCCGGCTGCCGAATTCTCTTCTTTTTTTTTTTATTTTCTTACTCCGGCGCTTACACGGCCGTTCGCGCCGATTATTTACGGCGAGATATATATACACTGCCACATCGTTTATTTTTGGCCACGTGGCTCTGAAAGAGATAGAGATTCCGCGTCGCCCGCAGATGGACAGATTTTTGCCGGCTGCTGGCCTGTTGTCTTGATCGATTAATTTTTTTTTTATGATGGTAATAACGATTTGAGTACTTTTTGTGGAAGTGAATTTCGTCAACTGATCGATGTTTTAGAGGGAAATATATTAGTGTAAAATTTATAACACTTTATCATTAAAACAAATTTTATTATCAAACTGTCGAGGTATAAATAATTTAGTTGCGCATTTTGCCGACAGATAGGGTGAATGTACCAATTACCGGCAGCTTAAGGAATCAATGTACCAATTACCGGCACTTTAAGCTGTATATATTTTAAAAAGCTATAATAATAAATAAAAATAGTACCAAACTGTTCAATATGTACAGCAGCACACGTTGAAAAGATTACAAAACCTCAGTAAGGGAAGTAAAGGTCCATTATTCGCGTTTGTTTAATGGCCAGTAATTGGTACTAAGAAAAAATTGAATGTACCACTGTCCAGCCACTTTTATAACCTTCTCAAATAAATATATTTTATATTTTTAAGTAACGGGACAAATTTTATTGCATTCATCAGGTTCAATACATTAAAAATAAACTAATTATTTTGCGTATACATTAGCCAAAGTTAGTTAATTAAATTAAACAAAAGGGGCCGGGGAATGGGTGGGGGCCGGTAATAGGTACACCCACCCTAATAGAATGCATTGCAACGTTTCAGAAGTCAAAAAGTTCTTTTGCCATGATACATTGTTACTAAAGTTTACATGCATATTCGTGATTTTTAAATCCTGGAATAAGATTCGTTGATGAGTCACTCTCTTATGTTTGCACAAACGTTTTTTAAAAATGACACCTTAATTAAATTAACTTCACAAACGTAACATTCCGACACACCTTCTTATCAAATGATTTCATCTACGTACGCGTATACACGCAAATTACATCTCCGGCACAATCGCGCACAAAAAAAAAACTTGCAACTCCGCACCGCCGCGGTAGTAACATTTACGCAATCATCTCATTCCTCCTCGAGAACAAAAAAAAAAAACAACACAACGAAGCAAACTCATAACCGTCGTCGTCATCGTCGCAGTTAAAACATCTGCATCCAAGAAACTCGTTGCAGTATTATAAGCGCAATTACCTCGGTCAAGAAAAACCATCTCTCTCTCTCACTCTGCGCTCCCCTTCTTTTCTTTTTTTTTCGGAATTAATCAGCCGGCGCTGCAACAGCAAAGCGGCGAGCACGCGCCCATCCAATTAGTTAATTGCGCTCACGAGAGAGAGAGTCGGAGATCCAGATAAAAATACCAGGAGCCAAAAGGTGCTTTGCGCGAAACTGCGAACATCTGTATGAGAGCGGCAGCTGGGATCGCGTTCCTTACGCCGAGTCATCTGCTTGTGGCGCGTGCGTGACGTGATAAACATCCCCCTCTTCTTCTTCTTCTCTCTCTGTCTGACCACGCGCACCTTTATTGCCGCGAGCTCTCTCTCTTTCGCTCTCGGCATTAATGGATATTTATTAGTCGGCTATCTCGTACAGCTGACACACATATACACACACATACTCGAGAGAAAAAGAGAGAGAGAAAGAAAAAGGAAAATACTCGTTGCTTTTTATTGTTGCGGCTGCTGTGCCGCGCTGCCGGATGAATTTATGTATATATATATGGTCTCTATTTCGGAGCTTGCGTAATTGCAAAAGCAGATGACGTGCTTATACTGATGTTGTTGCTGCTGTGTAAATGCGACCGTTCCTTTGTTTCGTATGATTCGTTTGTGTGTTTGCAGATGACTCTTGTCGGCTGATGCAATTATTGTTGCGCGGGTGTGTGATATAGGATGTCGAGGTTCGTTTTTTATAATTTTTTTTTAGATAATTTTAATTCAGTTCACAATGAGCGGAGAACTCACCAAAATATTTCTATTGGTAATATCAGTACAGAATTCGATTCATATATCACAAATACCTACACATTTATTGTCTGCGAGTTTTAATTTATTATGAACAGATATACATTTCGTGAATAGCCATCTATTGCTATACAAAAATATTACATCACCTCAGTCTTTGTGTAAGATCGTTTAAGATATTATTCATCAATCATATCATGTTAAATTCAATAAAAATATCACGAATACTCATAAATTTATTGACGACGAATTTCATTTTGGAGTACTAAGGTGCGATGTAAATTTCATAAACGGTCATCTATCGTCAAACACGAAAATTACTCATCAGATCTTTACTGAATAATTGATGGATACGTAAATGATTATCGTTATCATATATTAAATAATGAAATTGCTTAAACATCATCGGCGAATATTGTTCACCCGAAATTGGCACATCAAACTTTGTCTGCAACGATCCATTTCTTATACAAATAATGCATTTCACTCTGCATTTGTATCACATATACATAAAAGCAACGAGAGATGACCGCAAGACTAATCATGAAAGTGACACTGACAATTCGAACGGAAGCAATTTTCATGTTTTCCCACAGACGACGGATCCCGTGACAAATATTTGGCGTGTGTGTGTTGTGTGCGGGGGTGCAACACTATATCCGCGCGCAAAGTCGATGCCACGTGGGAAGAGCACACACACACACACACACACAAATGATCGGGATGACTTTGTGAGAGTGAGAGCGTATCATGTCATCCGGAAAGACGAGAGATGTTGTAACTGGTGTGACGTTGCGGGGTAAAAAGAGACGCGCGTGCCGATCGGAAATTATATTAGGGGATGTATATGATGTTTGATGTGTGATGGGTTTGTTGAATGGTTGTGGGAGAGATGATTAGAATGATTTAATTATAGTTCGGTTGAATTAGATAATGTTGATTTTTTTTATGAATAATTGTAGGCTTGAAAATTTGTTTCGTTTTGTCAACGATGATATGCCAGATGAATGCATAATTTATTAATTTGCTCAAATATTATAAGTTAACAAATTTAACTGACTTTTATCAATATGAAAATGCATTTTCTTTTCAAGATAAATTCGCCATCTAGTGAAGAAAATTCCTTTTAAAAACATTGCTATCGTCGTTATTTATTTGTTACAAAAAAAATTTCTATCACAATCCATCAATATTATAAAGTATGAAATGATAATATACATCAAACTTAACCGAGCATAAGCACAGCAGATCAAAACACACACACATAGACGATTATCGCCCAACAAAGAGATTAATTCCGCGTATGTTCACCGCCAGTCATCACCCCACATCAATAAACCTATAAAAGTGGGCACACCACGCCCCGTGTGCAAGGCAATGACTCCGAGAGAAAAAAAAAGGTCGACTACGATGATTAGGAGGGGGAGATACAGAAAGTGTTTAGGGGAGCTTAGTATATATTCGACAGCATCCCTTTTAATAGACTGTATATCGTGATTTAGAGGCGAAAATTATCATACGTATAGTCTTCTGGTTGCCACATGGGAATTGGCTCTAAATAGACCTCGACGCAATTTTATCTCGCAATCTGATTTATATTACACGACTCTTAATGAAATCAACGCTGCTCTGTTCTGTTCTTTTTTCTCTCTCTTAAGTGATGAATCCAAACGGCTGTCATTATAGTATCTGATAAACATCGAATACAATGCGTCTGTGTTTTCGTATATACATATATAGGATGGGTATAGGTCTTTTGTATCTTTCCTTTTTCTTTGACCTCAGGTAAATTAGATGCTTATGAGGTGGGTCTATTGATTTTAAATTGCGAGATACTTTTCTCCTGCTGCTGATGTATAGTCTATATATATAAATTTCTCTGTGCAGTGAACTTTGGGGTGACGTTTTTTTTTCTATATCGAAGATCTTTATTACTTTTGGGCTGGTTTATTGTAAAAATTTAGATAAAAAAATATTGTCAGTAAAGGACAAATTCATAAATTATATTATAATCAGAATGTAAGCAATTTAATTATTGATTTCTAAATTATCATTTTTTTCACGCAAACTAACTAAAAAAAATTTTTTTTTTTACTAAAATCTGAGTCTATTCAATAAGAAAACCCAGTTTTCACCAACAATCACCTCGCAGCACGTAAAAAACAAGAGAAAAAAGGCAGCTTTCAACACACTGTTATATATATACTATATAAGAAAAGAGCAAGTTCACCGCGGAGCTATCAGCGACGACTTCCGCACACATACACACACACATATTGAAAAAAAAAAGAAAGAAGGTGGGAGCTGTCGGTGGTCGATAACGGGAGGAGGCGCGCAACTTACACATACACACAAGTATAGAAGAAGAAGAAGCGGGATGTTCATCGGACACCGTATATCCTGTTATTCGTCCTACTGCTGCCAGACCAGTGAAGAAGAAAATCATAACACACCTTATACGATTCTGTCATCCTCGGCTTTCGTTTTGAAAACCTCAAGAGTCCGCACAGCGACGAGCTTCGCGCGCGCATCCGCCTTTTCTTTTCTGCTTTGTTTTTTTTTTTCTTCGCGGATAGATACGATTGAATTTTCTTGCTTGGGTAGGTGTATCGATGATTTAAATTGAAATGAGGAGAAATGAAGCGATATATATATTTTTTTTGGTAGATTGCAATGAAAATTATTTTTAGATTAATGTTATATAGAGATGTTGTCAGCGATCAAAACTAAAGTTTTAATCTTTGCATTTGAACATAATTCATTTGCAAGGTGAACTTGTCAATTCTTCAGATAAATAGCTTGCACACGAAAATGTTGCTCAATGATGTCGTTGCCCATCTGGCGATAAATTTGGAAATCAATAATTAATTATTAACCATTCAATCGGACTTTCGAGAGCTTGGAGGCAAACTGTAAATTTTTATTATTTTTGCATGCGATATCTATTTTATTAGAAGACTAAATTAAATTTACTTTTAAATACGATTTAGAACCGAAATGTTTTAATATTTTATAGAGATGCATGGTCAGAGAATAAAAGTTATACATATGATATCTCATCATTCGCATTTCAGTATATTCCATTTTCAAAATGATCTTGTCATTTTTGCAGTTAAGAAGCTTGCTCGCAAAAATCTTGCTCAGTTGACGACGTTATCCATCTGCTGATAAATTTACAAATCAATCAATTTCAATCAATCTCAAGTGCAATATATGTACAACGCGGACTTGCGAAAGCTTCAAAGCAAACTGCATATTTTTATATTTTAAATTTATTATGAAGACTGCGACTTTGAAAATTAAATGCAGATGATCCAGAATTAAAATCTTCAACAGGACGTCATTGAACACAACAGCTGAAAGAAAAAAAAAAGAACACAATGACACTCCAGCACGATTGTTTATCAAAGTGACATCCCAGCAGCAGCGAAAAAAAAAACAAGAAAAGATGATACATCTATACATAAAATTGCAAGGCGGCAGTTTCTTCTTTTTGTTGTTCTGTCGCGAGAGAGAGAGGACGCGACTGCTGTATTATACTCGCGAATTATATTTACACTTAAAAGTCACGCGATTCGTTCGTCCCTATCCTCACCCGCGCAACTTACGTGCAACTAACAATCTTAGCCTCCACATGTATACGTTTTAAATGCCAAGAAGATGCTTTGGCTATTAATTTTCTATTTTACTGCGTGCCGACCGCTTCATTGTTTCGTTTCTCGCGACGATCTTAATTTTCATTCTTCCGAGAAGATAAGATTTTTTTCTCTTTTTTTTGTTCCTTATGTATAGTTATAAAGTATGAATGAAACAAACCTATACCTCTATATACACACACAAATCCCACAAAAGAAAAAAAAACCATTACAACTTGAATACTTAATCTCGACCATAAGTGTCCGCGGGCGATTGCAGGTAAGAAAAGAAAAAAAAAAGCGTTCGATCGTTGTCGCAATTCTATCTATCTATAAGAAATGATAAAGCCGCATAATGACACGACGTTTAACTGCGTGGTTTATTTTTAAAACGGAAAATAATTAAAACTACCGATGGAGATTTAGCGAATCCGAATTAATACACGAGAAGAATCAGCGTTGGATGTATATACTATAAGCGGATGAGTCAGCGGGAATGTCGCTAATGAGTCCACACACATACATATAGGCGTGTGTGGGTGGGTGGAATAGGCCTACATATAGAGAGTGCTAAAAATCGATTGAACATTGCGTTATACGCTTCAAAGTGTTTCAGATTTTAAAACATCTTTACTTACGTGACCTATATATAAAATTCTCATTCGAAAAATATCATACAACATTACATTTTATATTTCACAAGAAACAAAATATATATCTAGTTCTCAATACCTGCAGCTCGCATATAAATTCTCACATGCAGCAAAAGTTACACGATGCCTGCACTCTCGTCTTGGCAACAGCAGCAGCAGCAGAAGCTAGCAGCAGCAGCAGCTCGTCGAATTTCGCGTGCCGCACGCGCCAGCTGTATCATCTTCCTCCTATATATATATTACTGCCGAGCGCGTCTTTATAACTTTGGTCTCCTTTGACGCGCGGCCTATAATTTGAGAACGCGCATCGCATGGTCTCTTCAGTTTTTTTTTTTACTTCTTGCAAGGTCGTCTCTCTCTCGTTCTCTGCGGAATCACTTCCTCAAACGATTAAGAGAGAAGCTGAGTGGCAGATTTTTTTTCGAGAGAGAGAGAGAGACTCGAGTCACGTGCTTTTGTGTGTCTGCTCCGCGCAGAGTGATAATTATCGCTGCTTGGTTGACAATGATTTCATTGTGTTTTAATACCGTCTTTGTTGTCGTCGTTATGGAAGTGTAGTGTTGTTTTGTGTTTTGCAGAATATATACTAGTAGTTATGGTTTGATAAGGTAGTGGCTTAATTGATGTATGTTTATTTTATTTTTTTAAATTAGAAAATTTGTTTTCATCGGACTTTGAATAGATTATAGTTATCAGTTACATCTAGTGTGTTAATTTAGTGTATCAGATAAGTGTGTAAGTAGTTAATTATGCGTCGAAGCTATTACTTCTTACGTAAGTAATAAAAATGAATTCAATAAAAGATCTATGAGAGTCGCCAAAGGGTGGTCGATACTCTCATTTCTCACTGGGCTCATGCCTGTGTGTACCTTTGAATGATGTCTACGTGATCTCTATTCTTGATCCCTTATGAGATAGGCTTGTGATTTTTGAAAATTCTAAAGCGAACAACTATATATTTATGAATGGATTTTGAATTGAATGAAATGCGCTTCTTATATGTATCAAGTGACTTTTCAAATAGCAATGAATTTTTTTAAATTCTTGGAAACAAATTTTTTCTTCTATTCCAATCCTATAAAATGTATGCTCTGATAGTAAGAAAATCAGTTGAAATAACGATAAAGCAATATAATAATCAATTTGAAAATCACAATTTTTCAAACATATAGATGAAAATACTAATAAATACTTTTGTTATCAATCACTCAAAAGAATCTCAATAAATGCCATTAAGAAGAACATTTAAGATACTTGAGACTCGATACTTCCAGTGCCATCTAACAGAAGAAAATGAAAGAGAAACAGATAATCGAGTAAAGACTAACCGCCGCAAGCTCTATACATTTACACACACACACACCAGCAATAGCAGAAGAAGACCAAAAATAAATCCCGAAAAAAAAAAGAGAAAAAAGAGAGAAGTATAATAATCTCGCGCATTACTCGGCGAATAACCTCGTGTACATACCGCGCGCGAAAAACTCGTACTCATTAAAGCGCGAAAAGGAGAGGATAAGATTAGCCTCGCGCGCGCGGACACAACCGGCTTCTTACTCTCCTGACTCTTTTGCGTGGGAACTGGTCTATACGGCAGTCAGGGTTTAGCGAGAGAGAGAGGATTAGCGGCTTGCGTCGAGTGCGAGAGAAGACAATGCCTCGGACTGTATACCTACGCGTTCCGCAAGGCTGGAGATACACGCCGACGCGCGCTCCTGCTGCTGCTGCTGCCGTGAGGGAGAATCCAAGGTCTCTCTTCAAAGAGGTGCTCCAGTATTGAGAGAGACGCCGCGTTTAAGCATCTTTTTGCTTTATGCTTGCGCCTTTTGTTCGTGCGTGTGCGCGATTTGGATGTGCGGTTGTCTTGCCAGGATATTCAATGATGTGGGAGAGATGATTTTTTGTTTGTTTGTAGGGGATTTTTGTTGAATTGTGTTATATATTCTGTGGCTGCACGGCATAACCGCTTAAAGTCGATTTTTCGTGATTTTGAGATATTCGAGTTTAAAGTTCAAAGCAGATCTATAAGATCAGCGTACAACTTTTTAAATTCGATATTGGGTAGAAATGATCTATTGTTGGGATCCTTTCGAAAGATGTATCGCTGCACTATTTCCAAAATATTGTCTGTGTTAGTATTTTGGGCCCTGAAGTCGAGTTAAGTTGTTATGCGATTATGCACTTTTCACGATTTCACGCGTATAACCGAATTTTTTTTAGCCTATTTGACTATAACATACGTAAGAGTAACATAACTGAGTATGATTTACTATAGATACATGAACTCCAGGTACTAAAATAATGAGCTTAAAATTTTTTTAAAAATAATGTTAAAATCGTACACGGCATAACGACTTAAGTCGGCAAAAGTCCAAATGGAATGATATAAAATTTACTACCGTATAATATTATCATTGTTCAATATATTCTGATATAAGGAACTTGAATTTAATGAATATACTGAGTTTAATGAGAACTTTTGTCGACTTAAGTTGTTATGCCGTGTACCATTTTTGCGAAAACGACTTATGTCATTATGCATCGTGACTTTTGGAGGATTTAGACTAAGTTTGGAATTTTCTGGATAATGATATCTGTAAAAAGGGGTACTCAAACATTAAGAATATGACGTTAACTCAATTTTCACAAAAATTGACTTAAGCGGTTATGCCGTGTAGCCACAAATATCGATATAGTTATTTTTATTGAGTTTCTTTACATTATAAAATTTGACTTGAGTTTTTGAGATGAGGCTGATAAGAATCGGACGTATACTGAAGTTATTCTATAATCTATTATATTTGAGGAGATTGGTACAATTCAGATTAAATATATATAATTGATTCGAACTTGATTTGGGGAAACAATGATCCACCTAGTAGAGAGAAGCGAAACTTGAGAGATATAAACTTTAGCTCACAAAAAACCATGCCAAACACGTAGATAAAATATGAACAACAGATAAAAAGCTGCCGTGAAAATTTTGTTGATGACAGTTTTTGAGAAAACTTATGTGAAAAGTTTAATAAACCGAAGACATTAAAATGACTGCTAGAAAATTGACTTGTACTACTTAATTTTTAAAAATTCACGCGTCTTTGATTAAATAAAAGCTTAATTTTTTTACACAATTACATCTAACAACTATTATTTGTCATTACATATCGCATTCCACTCCTTACATCCAACATTTACAAAAACTTCCATCAATATAAAAAAAATTCTCAAACTCATGCAAGTTTTTAATCTTCCACATCACTTTTAAATACGCTCATTGAATTTCGGTATACTACAACCTTCAATCATATATTTCACGTATACATTCTCATCTTTCTCTCTCTATATACCAATAAAAAGCAACGAAGCATTCAGGGACATCTGTTTTTTTCATACATAAAACTTGCTAGCGCTCTCTCTCTCTCTCTCTCCCTCGAGATGATTGTACGCGTCTCTCATTATCGTCATCATTATCTTTCAAGCAATAATCATAATTCAGCGACGCTCGCCTCCGCACAATACACATATACATATATACTACACTGCCTGCTATATCTATATACTACTCGACATGCGAGCTCACTTCCGCTCGAAGCTCTCCCTAATGGGCCTCCAACTCTCTTTCTCTTTCTCTCTCTCTCGAATTGATGTAGAGAGAGAGGGAACACGGTACCACGCAACTTTGAATTTTTTGACCGTTTGAATTTTTTTTGTTTCGGATGTATAGAAAAGTATGGCTCTTAAAAAATTATATCTAGCTCGGAAAGTATAAAATTGTCAAGCATTATATCGCGTGACTTAACGTAATTCCATTCGTCGCTTTTAAACGATATACAAGTGCACAAATAATTTGATCGTATATTATATATACATCCAAAAACTTCTTCAAATTATCAGCCATCGATCACTTCAAAACTCCATAAAATCCATGCGAGCATTTTCCCCTACAACGCTTCGTGTTGTATCCCCACTCTTTCTGCGTTCGCATCTCCCGCGGCGCTTCGAATCTCTGCTACGTTCCGTTTTTATTTCTTCCCTTTTCTTTTTTCATCTCTCACTCGACTGCGTCCGCCCTCGCTCCCGCCCCCTCGGCTGCAATGGCGTCTGTCTTTCTCTCTGGAGAGTTTAGGAGAAAAATAGCGATGAAGGCCGCATCGCACATAATACACACACACAAAAGCGTTATTATAGTTTTTTTTTAATTTGTCATTATATACTATACGAGGCTTATAAGTACGATATGTCTTTACACGCGCGCTCTTGTCAGTTATAATGTGCGATGTACCGAGTAATAATTACTCTCGACTTTATATCCACTTGCAATTAATTTATGATAAAAAGTCAACGAGAACGAGATGGAAAAATTATTGTCGATGTAATTAGCTGAATTGAAAAAAGAAAAAAAAGAAGGGGAAAGAGAGAGAGAGATGACGATGATGAAGGTTTATACGAGAGAATCCCTCCTCTTCTCGCGTTGGTCGTTTTATTGATCGCGTGCGCAGAGCGGCACTGGGAGAATTGAGTTCGTGCGCCGCTGGTCGAGAGGACCAGGTCTTTCTCTCCTCCCACCTTATAGGATGAGCTGGGTGGTTTGCGTTACTATGGTTACTCCCGCACACAACCGCACCCTCTCTTTCTCGGCTCTTGGTTCTCTCAATTATTCACGAGTTTACCTCCCGAGGACAGAATCCAATCCTATATCGTATATTCAATTTGTGTTTTGTTTTTTTGTAGGAGAATTTTTTTGAATTATATGTAGTTCGTTGAAATAGTATTGATTTTTTGATGGATTTTTTTTTTTTGGAGGATGAAGGTTTGAGATGCTTGCGAGTGGGAAATTATCTTTGTTAGAGATATATAGATATTCGATTGTTTAATACACTTTTCGATACCTGATACATTTAAATGGATTTTGGAAATGAAGTTGTATATATACGATAGACGAACTGAGGATAGGATGATGAAAGCACGAATGGCTTTGTGAACAATTCAATTTCGACGATCTTATCTTCACTGTATAGTTGTATCAATGATCTATATCTAAATTACACTTTAACTGACAAAAATTAATATCCTTTTTAAAATTATGCTGTCTTAACTTTTATTCAAGGCATCGTATAATTTATGCAAAGTTAAACGAACCGTATAAAAAGACGAAACATCCTATACAAAAACAATTTTTTTTACAAGTTACCGTGCCAAATACTCCCGATACAAAAAAAACACCCATTAAAAAAAATCATCCCTGTAAAAAAATAATCTACTCTCTCACAGGTATCACAAAAATATATAAGCGCAAAAGGAACGCAGCCTAAAAAAGATCGCTTAGCGTAAAAATCGACATTTCCCGTCTCTATACGTTATACACTCACATGTTTCCCTTATAAATATACCGATAATAAACATCTAAAAGTTCTCGCGTGCGCCTTTCTCCTTTAAGGATCTTTATCGTTGTAATGTCTTTCTGATGAGCTTTTGAAAGATCGACCTCGATTCTTTCTAAGTATGACAAATTCTATATTGACGAGAGAGAGAGAGAGAGAGGGACAGCCGTTTAATTGTGTTAGAACGATCTTACGATTGACCTGAATGTTTTTTATCGGTCAAAACGCGCGCAAGAGACATAATCGATCGACGCATATTCGTGATGACAATTTTCGAAAACTAATATTGAATTCAATCGTATCTAGGTCAAAATAAATCTAATATAATTCATCACCTCGCATAAAAAGAGTAAAAGAAGAAAAAAAAAACCATCCTTGCCGAAGAGGAGAGATGAGAGTAAAATATATATGTATATACATTATAGCGATCCGTTGGCTCGGTGTGTTACGGCTTTACACACGAGCGTTGCCTGGGTAACACCGGGGAGGCATGAGCAACGGGTCAATACCTGGCCGCCGACGCCGCCGCCGCGGCAAAACTGCTATATATACGAGGGGGAAACCAACGACGCCAGAGAGAGGAGGAGAGGAGATACCTGCGGCGATGAGGAGAGGAGATAATGTAGAAAACGAACGTATATATATATACGTATATATGTGTACTCTATGTGTATACGCGAGCGTTTTGTGTTGGAGACGAGAGATGCTATATGGAGGATTTTTTGTTTTGTTTCGTTTATTGCTTTAAGGGAAATTATAATGATTATAATGAGATGAAGGTTTCTAACGATAAATGTCGTTTGATTTTGGTTCGTTGGTTTTGTCGCGGTGATATTTTTGAAAGTGATGATCGGTTGTCAATGGTATCGGTTTATATGTAAAAATTCTTTTTTTTTTTTTTTGAACTTTGGGACTTCAGTTTCATTTTTTTTACGATGAATAAATAACAGCTGCAATTTTGCAAAATCAACAATTTAACGAGCATTATACACATATCACAAATAAAAAATAATAAAATAACGCTCTACATATATTATTTCGCATCCGCATGAGAGACATTATAATACGGGCAAGACTATAGCCATTTGAAAAGATTTCAAAACTCGAGGCGACTTAAACGATCATCATGTCACGATATAGCATTATATATCATATAAACGCGCGACTATAGTCTCTCGTATCCGCATGAATATTTATCAAGTCTTCAACAAAGGGTTGGCAATAGAGTTATTACCTATTGAGTTATTACCTTTGAAAAATTCATCGTCTTTTGTCGCGCGTAAAAAACTTTTTTTTTTTTGACGCGAACAAGAGTAAGAAGAAAAAAAAAAGTTTTGAGAAAATTGTTGACCTCAAATATATTACACGCGCGCACGTGTCTCTCGCTCTTTGTTACTTCGAGGGTGGGAGACAGAGAGAAGAGAGAAGACAAAGAGGAGGAGGGTTGCGAGCATTAGCCGAGTCACTCGTCCGCAGAACCGGCCGGAGGGTTTTTAAGTCCAGCCTCTTTTTTTTTTTACGAGGGCAGCAGCAGCCAACATGTCCGCCGGAAACTCGCCGACAGTTCCTGCGCGCCCGTATATAGCTGCTGCCGAGGAAATTGACTTCCAAGCGAAAAGGGGGAGACTCGAACGAGAGAGAAACAGCTCTCTCTCTCTCTCTCTCTCTCTCTCTGTGCTGTATGTGTTGTACGATGTTTTTCTCTCTCTGAGAGCTGCGCGAGGTTTCGTTTTTTTTTCTCTTTTTGCCTTTGGAGCTTCTTTGGTATAGGTTATATGTATATATACGTTGGTGTGAGTCGAGAGGAGAGTTTGTTAAAGTTATATATGTTAGGTTATAATAATTATTTCATTATGAGATGAGTGACTATCGATATCTATGTATTATGTAAAGTTTTCTCTGGAACAATTCATTTAAAAAATATTAAAATCAACCCAATTCATTTTTACCTTGCGCTCATTTTTCAAATTGAAAAATAGCCATTGTCACTTTCCCCACTTACCTTATCTTCCGCAGAAAATCTAGAAAAACTTTCTCGTTGTCACCAGCGTGCAAAATATAGACAAAAATCGATAATAATCATCGCTAAAACTCGGACGCGCATCACTCGACCTCAAAAAAAAAGTCGTCTCAAATTTTTTCCTCTCTCGCGAATCAATACCTTTCGCGGCGCAGGTATACAATACAACAACAAAAATCAATGATATAATCTCGTCTCGGATGATTCAGCAAAATGGAGGCTGAAAAAAAAACAGCCAAGTCGGGGGTGTTGTATATCCCCACCAACAACCAACCGACCTGCGCCGCCATTATCTCTCTCTTTCTCATCCCAGCCGCCAGCTATTCGCCCCCTCTTTCTCCCTTCCTCTCGGGCTCTCGTTCGGTAGTTTTTTGCTTTCGCTCGCTTCTTTTTTTTTTTTTGCGATGAAGCTCCACGCGCACTCGCAGGAGAACGCAATTACCGGCGAGCTATTTTTTATCTCTTCTTTTTTTTTTTGCTGGGAGAGTATTTTCTACCTGTACCGTGTTCATGGCTTTTACGAACGTGTATATAAGGTTGAAAAGTCGGTGAGTTTTCGTTTTTTTTTTTGGTTGTCTCAATTCTGAAGTATTTAATGTAATTAGATGTATCATAGTTTTGTCAACATCAAAATTGCTTACAATGACGATCTTCGATGGTTATCAATTTACCTATTATCAGATACAATCAATAATCCACCAAATGAAAACTTACAAATAATTAATTGAATCTACCGATTGAAATATACTAAAAACTACATATTTTCATATACCAAGTATTTTAATCTTCATTCACAACCGACATATAAAAACATATAATCCCTAACAAACGAGGTATTCACGTAACAATTTACAAGGACAAAACTTCACGTATTAGCAATCCTCTCTCATTACTCCATTTTTCATTAAACTTCCTCGGAAGATCTCCCCATCAACTGCGCATAACTTTTATACAAACTGCCAACGGCGCGATAAGGATAAAAACTAAAGGTGGGCTAATTATTCAGCAACCGCACAGCTAATTTAAATAATACAGCCGCGCGCGGTGTATAAGTTTATTAACATCATCATCATCATTATCATCTCGTTCTTTTTTTTTTCATCCTCATTTACATATTCATCGAGTCGAGTTTTATCTCCGAGTGATGTCTGTCCTCCCTTTTCCGACCCTTCGCTTATATATAGCACGAATGAAATTTGAATATTTCTTGATATCTCGAATGTTTATCTCGTGGCTATTTTATATATATATATATACATCGATGCAAATTATTTTTTCTACTCGCTATTTATGTGTATATATATATATAGAGATGATTGTTTCTCAGGAATGGAATATATATATGTTGTTTGCGAGAATTAATAACAATATTTCTATTTCTGGGTGAATGAATTATTTAGCTTAGTATCGGGTAGTAAGAAAACTATCCTTAATGCCCATCATACGAGCTATTATTCTCTATCAAAACATCTTCTTTTTTTCCGATAAATTATCGATAAAATTATAATACATCCGACAAAGTAAAATCCTCATTTCTCCGTATAAGAAAAGCGCGCGCGCGTACATATACATGTTATTTCACATCAGCTCGGAGATAATCATTCATCAGTCGGCAGTCATTACACGTTATCATCAAAAGACGACGACGAGGCGAGTGGACTTTTCCGTGCGACTTTCTCTTCCTCGAGAGAAAGAGGAATGCTCAAATGAACGAGAACAACAATAACACCAATCATCATCTGGAAATGCATCACTAATTTTCGTCTATATGTATATATATGGCGAAGATCAGCTTTTCGAAATTACCGTCGCAATATATCGTTATCTCTTATGTGCTTATAACGAGTTGATCGTTATCTACCATGGTAACTCGCGAAGTATACACACATTAACGATTCTCCGAGAAAGTATATAATTGCTCTACAAAGAAAAAAAATTTTTTTTTCTTTCGTTCTGTGTCGATTCGAATGATCTCGAAGAGAAAACGTTATATAAATTTTCCGAAGGCGTGTCTCTTCGTCGATCCGAATGAATTGAAGTTTTCCAATTGTATACATATATATATACGCGAAAGTGTCTTTTGTCAATTCGGTAGCGATTGGGACACACATTTAATACGTACACGTGCCGCGTGATTCGCATCCGAGATCGTTGAACTCGTATATGAACTTAACGTTGATTCCTCTTTTTTCTTCTTCTGTCTTTGTCTTTCTATGATACTGTTTTTGTATTCATTTATGGATGCAAATGATGGTATAGATAGTGTATACTATTGATTTCTCTCTTTCTCTGCCGGATTCTAATTACCTCGCGATGAATTAATTATAAGTAATTCACGTGTGCGTCTGAAAGAAGCTTGATACATCGATTTTCGTTAGTACGCTGAATTAAAAGTCAGTGAATAATTCATTCTAAAACTCTATATTTCACCTCTGAATTATCAGAAGAAGTATAAAAAGAATTTCTTCATCGTGTAAACAATTACATCCACTTACACGCTACGGACGATTAATAGCGATCAATCACAAAGCCACTATGGCTATATATAATGGTAGAAGAAATTCACGTCTATCAAACATCAAAATCCCAAAGCTAAAAAAGCCGCACCCTATAAACGTTTTAAATCTCGTCAGCGCGCGTGTTAAGTTCCATTCATGCTGCGCGCATCTTATACTTGTTCGGTCGCCATTTGGTTTTCTTTTCTCTCTCTATATATATATATGCGATATTTATGCTCGGCACGCAATGTCATTATTCTCGCTGGCTGATCAATGCGCTTTGGCGTACACATTTACGCGCGCTTTGGAATGTTTTCTCTGTGTGTACGAGGAGAATTTTTTCATTAGTTGAAATACTTTTTTAATTTGAGGAAAGAAAATTACGTTTTTGTTGTCTTTTTTTTTTAATCGAGTGATGTATGATTACGTGAAGATTAGATTAAACGTCTATAAATCGAATTCGATCGGCGAGATTTTTTATCCGCAAGTAGTACAAGCAGAGTTTGGTAAGACACGTATGTGTAATTTTCTCGAAATCTTTCCATTTCCGAGTGGCATTATCCTCTTCTATCGATCCACACCAACCCACTTACAGTCGATTCTAAGAACAAGGAGAGAGAAAAAAAGAGCTAACTTACAGGTTGAAATACGATGATTTTTCTTTCCCCATCACCTACCTTTCGTCGTCATCATACTCCCTCTCTCTCTCTCTTCGGTTAATCCGCGCTGAGCGAAGTATTTTATGCAAGTTGCTTGCTCATCGAAAATCTCCATTCGCGCAAATTTTTAACTTTCTTTTGTTCTTCTTTTTCTCTCTCTCTCTCTCTCTCTCTCTCTCTCTCTCTCTCTCTCGCTCGCTCGCTCGTTGAACGATATTTGATATCTGACCTTGCGCAAGGTTAATCCGATTGTGTTTGCTCGGAAAGCGAGAGGAGGTGGGAACGCGAGGATGATTGGTGCGGGTAAATAGAGGCTTTGGGATTTACTTGAGAAACAAATGTATTTATATAATGTTTCAAATAAATTCAGGTTTAATTAAAATTTATTCAAAATTATTTTTATCGCATCCAGCAAAATCTAAAAAAAAAATGGTGTTGCAAGATTTTCAACGTATATGAGTAAATCCACAAAAAAACTGCCGTAATTCGAGAAAGTTGGGACGAATTTTCAAAAGGGGTGCACGCTCTTGGGGATGCGATTTTCTCAATCTATATTACAT
>JAWWMK010019048.1:0-18944 GCA_035047105.1 Galeopsomyia nigrocyanea | reverse complement strand
ATAGGAAAAGATCAATAACTTGGCGATTGTCGGGCTTGTTTCTAAACTATCTGTATGACGTTGATTTGAAGCTCGTTAAACCTATTAAAATTTTGTAATTGAATTGTTCTACTGGCTAAATAAAATATAAATATAATTACAAACGAATATTTAGAATTTCATTATTTAAATTCGCAAAACATTTATAACGATTTATTTAATAAGATCATATTTCCTAAATTATATATATATATATATTGGTCTGAATAAGTACGGAATTCTAATGAAATATTACAACTCGATTAATTTCTTTATCATTTCGCGAGACATTGAGGTAAGTTGCGCGAGTTTCTCGAGTAGAGACGGCCAGTGTCGGACGTGAGGCGGCAGTTCCCCCGAGCTTGAGACTCGCTCGGTGCTAAAAAGTAGTCTTAAATTAAGTGGGAACTACGAAGGGTAGTTCTCCCTTAACATTAATGTGATATAAATAATTTAATTTATTTTTATTTTGGATCAGGCCGAATGCATTTGAAAAATACGGCATTGTTCCCTTAGGGACCGTTTTACCCCCGGGGGGCCATTTTGCCCCACCTTCCCCTATACGTATATATTTTGCTTAAATTGCATGAAAAACTGTCAATCTATTCTCTTTTTGCAAAAAATTTTCCGTGCCGTTAAAAGAGACGTCGTGTATTTTTTTATCGAAAGATATTTTTTATTCGGCAGTCATGAGTAACGAACATTTCCGAATTTTGAAGTTACTGACTCACCAGTATGTATTTTTAATTCCAAGATATCAGTGCCTACTTTGTCGAACATGTTTTCTACCGTTTGGTTTTCGTTTTTCTTGATTTTATCGATCAACAGTGTCTTCGCAAACGGTAACCGATTACATATCAATTTTTTCTTCAATCACAAATCAAAGCTAAATTTCGTATAATACAGCTAGAAGATCAAAAAGATCACCGATGCTCGAAGGCTACCTTGCCCGTCAATATGAGCATTCATATTCAGTAGCTATAGTCCACTCCAATACTAATTTGACTTGTACCGGTGGTATAATCGGCGAAAGATACGTTTTGTCGGCTGCGCATTGTTTTTTAAATCGAAACAATGAATTCAAGCAAAAAAATTATACCGTCATCGCTGGAACAAATGACTTCAACGCATCCATATCCAATCGTGACGAAGATCCAAGCGTCCAAAAAATCGACGTCATGAACGTTTTTATTCCCGCTGATTTTGATTATAAAACCCGTAGAGCCGATATAGCTGTTGTGCAAGTTGAGGAAATTTTGCTCTTCGTTTATTTCAAACTCTATTATATGACAATCTACAAAGTTTTGCATGTTTTAATTTCAGCTGAAAAATATTTTGAACACCCAAATGCATCGCATGCAAATATTGAATCTGCCAAATAAATATCGAATCACCGCTGCTGGTCAACTAGGATTTGTAGCTGGCTTTGGTGCGTGTGAAATTCAAATATTACAAATTGGCGCGAAAAAGTTTGCACATTCGATGGTTGCCGACGGAAAACTTCGTTACGCACAAGTGGTGATTATCGGTAAAACCACATGCAATGCCAAACCGTACGGGAATTTTATAATCCAGCATCATCATTTTTTGGGGAGAATGTTGCAAAATAGCAACCAGATTTTTGGAATGTGCTATGTAAGTTATTTTTTTAAATACTTAAGATGTCGTAGTTCACTCATAGATTCATATTATTATTGGTGTTAACAGGGTGATAGTGGCAGTCCTTTTGTAGACAACTCGACGACAGTGATTGGTGTGTTCATAGATAGTTTTGATGAAGGATGCGATGGAAGAGTTTTGCCTTCGATATACACTGCAGTCACGAATTACGTCGACTTTGTAAATGATGTTATCAATGAACGTATTTCCAACAACGTCAGAAATCTTAAAAACATGAATTCAGGCTGCGCTATTCTTTGAAAAAGTGTGACTAGATACTCAAAAAAATGATTCATACTTTAATTCTTTTCGTGATTATAAATTTAGGATTGAGATTTTGAAAAAAATTAGTTGAATATGAATAATAAAGATGAAAAAAAAATGTTTTTTTTTTTACTTCCATAGACGATCAACAAATTTCCATTAAATGAAGAGATTTCTAATCTTTAAATTTTCAATCAACTTTTTTTTTGCCAAAGTTTGAGATATTGTTCAAAAGTCATATTTTTTTATTGGAATATATTTACTCAGTAGTCATGCTTCTGAATCATGGTAGGGGCTCTATTTGCGCGGGCCGTCGCTAGTCCCGCTAAGCAGCCTACCGAGAGAGAGAGAGAGAGAGAGAGAGAGAGAGAGAGAGAGAGAGAGAGCGAGAGGGCGAGAGCGAGAGGGGGAAGGGAGACTCGCTCCAAATGCATGGTCCAGAAAATACGTAGACCAAGTGGGCCACGGCCTAGATCGCTTATCTTGGTCCAGAAAATACACTAAAAAAAGCTAGACCACGCGGGCCCTCGATCTAGATCTTATCTTGGTCCAGAACATACACAGCTACACTACTAGTTCTAGTTCTAGTTGTTATTTGGCTCCCTATACCCTTCTTGGGATTTTAGGGTACCTCGCTCATCACCGTAGTGTGGGAGGCATTTTCTCCCCTTTAATATCCCCTTATGCTTTTTTTGCTCAGCATACCCTCCCGCGAACCATCGAGATGCATCGGACTACCGCGTTCCAAAGCAGTCATTATTTGCATCTACTTAGTTCGTGGCGTGTGGGGGGGGGGGGGTGGGGGGGGGCCCCCCCCCCCCCCCCCCCCCCCCGCTAACCGGAGGACGCCAATCCCCGCAGTTACTGGGCCTACAGCTTAAGGTGGAATCCGAACCACCAGAGTCGCGGTGTTAATTTTGGCACATACAGTTTTTTTGAAAAAAGCCGTTGGTACCCGGGAATCGAACCCAGGTCCCCCGCGTGGGAGCCCTGCGCTCTATCCACTGAGCCACCGCAACTCTGCTGCTACACTACTAATTGTTCAGCAGCAGAAATGTATGTGAATGCACGTGGACGTCCTAATTGAGTGAATCAATGCTACCTATATCGAGTTCTACGCAATCAGGACTATGGCAATTCATTCAGCGACGTCAAGATGAGTACTGAACACAAGAACCCTGGGCGCTCCAAATTTTATACCCACGATAATTAGTAGACCGGAAAACGTGAGCCCAAGAACCTTGAGGTAACCCTACATTTAACTTTGTTCTGTTTCGTGCAATCAGCTGTCATTTTTTATTTTTTCAGATTTCGTAGAATTACAGGGCACGTTTGAAGCGATATTTAGTTTACTTTAACAACAGACTTATCGTTCAGACAACATATGACAATATACAACATAAAAATTTTGAAATAGAATTATTTCGAAAGCTATTTGTAGGGAGTATAGTTAGCCACTCAAAAAAATAATCAATATTTTATAAATGTACTCGAGCTAACATTATCGAGCTAACTTTTTCACTACCAAGTGATTCGCAGCCGAAAGTGCAGCCAAAACAAGATATGTTGGCCCGCTCTAACGAGATAAACATGCATTATCACCAAAGCGACACGTAACACTAACTATCTTGTCACTGTGTTGAAACAATGTTCATAATTTCGAGCAATTTCGCTGCTTTGCCGGATCAATATGTATGGCGATAAAGTCGCTAACGATCTGCAGCTTATTTCTTGCGCTGCGCGTTTGTTTTTATCTCTTAATGGCAACCTTTCATCCTCGCACCAAAACTTGGCTGTATGATGCAAAAAATGTGTTGGCCGATTGCAATCTATTTCGCGAAAAGTTTCTTTTACATTTCGATTCGTCAATTTGTCTCTTTACATCATAATTTAGAGATAGCTGGCAATTCGCAAGTCATTAATTGCAACATGGTTCTGTTTTTAAAGAATCTGTATGAAATGATTGAATTAAACGATCAGTTAGTTTCTTGATGTACAAACGTTTAGATGTGGCATTTTCCTGATGCATTGGAAAGGATCGATCTCAAGAAACTGAAAGAAAAAAGAAAGAAGTTAAATTGTAACAATGAAATGTCAGAAGAAAACAGTTGGAAGCTTGACGCGCACAGCAAAGGGTCGATGGCATAATTCTGTTTTCTCATCGCGTGAGGATATAGCAAAAATAAAAGAATGTAGCGAGCGCGAGAAAGTTGTAAGATGCAGAAGCAGGAGCAGAACCAGAAGAAGAAGAAGAAGAAGGAGAAAGCCCAAAGGGGAGGGCGCAGCGTGCGAGCTTCTTCAAGTATATAAGAAGTCAGCCTGACTCAATAACGTCTCCATATTCGCTGATTTACAAGGCATGAAGGTACCTGACAATTGGTCATTTGCTGAATTCTCCTCTCGGCGCATCTAACATTCTATGGTCAACGTATCGATTTATCAACGATATCCCAGTTATACTGTCAGGCTTCTCAGTTCTCTTGTACCGAATCTCTACTGGGGACTTATTTCATTAATTATCGAACTCGAAATTCGACGAGATGATGAGCCTCGAAGTGAGAAACTGTTTTGTTATTTTTTGTGCCCAGCGTACTTGGGAGGAAATAAAAGAAAAAAGTGGTCTCTTCAGGGCAGTCTCTCAGTTTTTTTTTCGGATTTTTGCAGCCAAAACTTATGAGCGGTGGTAATAACATCAAAGAGGGAAGCGATTCGTCCAAGAGCACCTGTTTAATATTCTGTGCAAAGGAGGAGGACGAAATTGGCGCACGCACACGTTACCTTCTACTGTTTGCCGTGAGTATCCAGTGATAAGTTCATTGAAATTGGTAGAGCAAAGACTTACTTAATTGTAGAAATACAACATAAACCTGCTGCACATTGAATCGAGAAGTAGTTTGCGACAGCCCAACGGCTACGAGTTTTTCGTGGAATGCGCTTTCGGAGGTGACTGGGACTCTGCCATCGAAGAATTACAACGACAGTGTGGCTACTTCTCGGTAATCTCAGGGTTGGTGCAATTTGATTTGCAATTGTCAGTGAAGAATAGGGAGTAAAGTGGGGGATTATTGGTTGCAGAAATTACCGGGACAATTTGGCCACGGTGCCGTGGTTTCCACGCCGAATCAGCGACCTCGACAAGTTCGCCCACCAGGTCCTGTCGTACGGCGCCGAGCTGAACTCCAATCATCCGGGCTTCAACGATCCGGTTTACCGCGCCAGGCGAAAGTATCTCACGGACATCGCTTACAACTACAAGTAGTAATTATCGTCGCTGCAGGCAATCATCTCGAGCTCTAAAATGTGCGATGGCGCATATACGATGGACGGGAAATTACACGACAATTATGCGAGTGTGAGATAAAGAGAGAAAATACGGAGCTCGCGCCGTCGGATAATGCGCTTCCTCCGCGTATTCTCGCTTCGCTAATAATTGCTGCTTGGCAATAATATTACATACGCGCTGGCTGTTGCAGTGGTCAGCCGATCCCCAGAGTCGAGTACACCGAGGAGGAGACCAAAACCTGGGGCGTGGTCTTTAGGAAGCTGACCGAGCTCTACCCCAAGTACGCCTGCAGAGAGTACAATCACGTTTTTCCGCGGCTCATCGAGAACTGCGGATACAGGGAGGACAACATCCCGCAACTCGAGGACATTTCCAATTTCCTCAAAGGAATACCAATTCCTATTCGCCAATATGTGCCTGACACTGACGCTTATATTTATCACATATGCACGCATCCGTCGACATTGCCTATCTCTATGTCATTGCGATAACGGCGCCGATATGTTTATTGCGCAATTGTACGATCGGCTCTTAGACTGACCGAATTTCGCAACGCTCGGTAAAATCACCGATATATATCAGAGCAGCGTTATAGGATACGAGCTACTGCTATTGATTGTTCTGGGCAAAAGAATCGTTGAGAAGGCGGACGAGGTAAAGGGTCTGACGTCAACATTGCAGATTGCACGGGGTTCACGCTGCGACCGGTGGCCGGGTATTTGTCGCCGCGCGACTTTCTGGCTGGCTTGGCCTTCCGCGTGTTCCACAGCACGCAGTACATAAGGCACAGTAGCAAGCCCCTGTACACGCCGGAGCCCGACATCTGCCACGAGATCCTCGGCCACGTGCCTCTACTCGTCGACCCGGCGTTCGCCCAATTCTCGCAGGGCATAGGTCTTGCCTCGCTCGGAGCGCCCGATGAGTACATTGAAAAGCTCTCCACGGTTTGTCCCTAACATGGTCCTTCATCGCCCTTCTAATCACTCACTGGGCTCACTCACTCTCTCTCTCTCTCTCTCTCTCTCTCTCTCTCTCTCTCTCTCTCTCTCTCTCTCTCTCTCTCTCTCTTTCTCTGTCGGCAGTGCTACTCGTTCACCGTGCAGTTTGGCTTGTGTCGGCAGAACGGCGAGCTCAAAGCTTACGGCGCGGGGCTGCTCTCGTCCTTTGGCGAACTCGAGTACTGTTTCAGCGGAAAACCCGAGCTCAGACCCTTCGAACCAGCCTCCACATCTCTACTTAAGTACCCAATGATCGAGTATCAGCCGATTTATGTCGTCGCAGAGGACTTCGAAGATGCCAAGGAAAAGATGATGTGAGTTGTTTATTACGGCGGCTTTACTATCAACTTGGCTTCTGTAAAATCTCTGCAGAGCTTGTCGAGATTTTGCACAAGTCTACGCCAAACTTTCGCTTGCCCCGTGACGACGCACTCTTATCTCTTGGCTACTTTTATATTGTTAATCAGCACTTGGCCTCTTACTATGACATTGCATTTTATTAGGTGTGATTTTACCACTCAACCCGTGTAATAAAAAAGTATCGGTAAAGTATGGGCAAAGCATTTTTATTTTCTAAATGGCCAGCCATACTTTTAGCCATACTTTGGGCCATACTTTATAATTTTTTTAAAAGCAAGCCATACTTTTAGCCATACTTTGGGCCATATTTTATAATTTTTTAGAAAGCAAGCTATACTTTTAGCCATACTTACAATGTTTGAAAAAGCGAGCCATACTATTGCCATGATTTATAATTTTTCTAAAATCAGGCCACACCTTTAGCCATACTTTATATTTTTTTCAAAAAGGAGGCCATACTTTTCGCCATACTTTCATCGAGAATTTACGGAGATTTTAAGCTCAGCGATACTTTTTCCCATACTTTTATTTAAGACTTTTTTATTTTCCAGAGCATCAACTCATCACAATTCTTCTCTACGTTGATACAGATTAAATCGAATTCCCTCAACTATTTAATCGTTATTATAATTTTGGCTGCAACATTAAGCTGGCACGCTTCATGATAGCCGTGATCGTCGATGTGCTTTGTTAATCGTTAGACACCAGGTCGCAAGCAGCCAGCACGGACAGTTCCAAGCTGAAATAAAAAAAAACTTCACAAAGAATTTGTGCATTAAGCCTCTAGATTTTGTGTTCATGTTGTTTGCGAGAATAATGTTGTGCAAACTGTGACGAAGTAAAGATTATGATAGTGTGCAATACGGTAATGCATATTTTATTAAATCTATTGCAAAGTGAATTGAACGTAAAAATAATCAACTTATCTGATTGAATTTTGGAATTGAATCAACACGGCGTTGCGGGAAGCGAAGGTTTCGTGAATGAACGAGTAGAAAATATCCCTCTTGAGTACCATCACTTTGAAATTCAATCAGATAAGTTAATTATTTTTACGTTCAATTCACTTTGCAATAGATTTAATAAAATGTGCATTACCACATTGCACACCACCATAACCTTGACTTCGCCGCAGTGAGGCGAAGAGAATACGCAACATTATTCTCGCAAGCAATATGAACACAAAATCTAGAGGCTTAATGCACAAAAGCTTTGTGAAGTTTTTCTTTTTAATTTCAGCTTAGGCCTGTACGTGCTGGCTGCTTGCGACCTGTTATCCGACGATTCACAAAGCACATCGATGATCACGGCTATCATGCAGCGTGCCAGCTTAATGTTGCAGCCAAAATTATAATAACGATTAGATAGTTGAGGGAATTCGATTTAATCTGTATTAACGTAGAGAAGAATCGTGTTGGGTTGATGCTCTGGAAAATAAAAGAAGTCTTAAATAAAAGTATGGGAAAAAGTATCGCTGAGTTTAAAATCTCCGTAAATTCTCGATGAAAGTATGACGAAAAGTATGGCTAAAAGTATGGCCTGCTTTTTGAAAAAATATAAAGTATAGCTAAAGGTATGGCTTGCTTTTTAATAAATTATAAAGTATGGCCCAAAGTATGGCTTAGCCATATGGCTTGCTTTTAAAAAAATTATAAAGTATGGCTAAAAGTATGGCTGGCCACTTAGAAAGTAAAAATAGATCTGGCTGAAAGTATAGCTAAAGTATGGGAAAGGCACAGACGCCATACTTAGGTATAGCCATACTTTGCCCATACTTTTTTTTTTACACGGAAACTGTGCGGACAATAATAAGATTAGAATATACATTTCTGACTCTGATCTTCCGTCAATTAGACGTGGCATTAAGTTGTAAGTTATTTTATCGCTTATGTGAAAAACAACTTGTTTGATTACAAATAATTTTACGTCACATTTTATTCTATCAATCTCGCGAGTGCTCGTCTCTGATCGCAACAATCATTACAACGCAACACGCAGTATACTGTAGCCTTTATGCAATGCTTTATTTCATTCTTTTTTCACAATTCAACTCTATTTTTAATTCATTTTTTCTCGCTTACAGAAAATTTGCCGAAACTATACCACGAAACTTTGGTGTCAGATACGACCCGTATACTCAATCAATCATCATAAATAAACAGATAACATCAAATTGAAGAACTCGTGACAAATGTTCATTGAGAAATACAAATTTTCATCGACGCTCTCAGGAAATTGAAAAATTGATGCAGAACTTAACGTCATGCTACAGCATTGATAGAAAGCGTTTCCCAAAAATTAGCTCTAATCTTTTAAACCCTATCATTAGGTGCTCCTTGCAAAATTCATTCCAGGGCACAAAGTATCTTTAAAATACATTTTCTTCTGGAACTCAATTATATTCTAAGAACAATTAAAGGGGCAAATGATCAATCTATTTCATTCAGATAAAATTTTTATTGAGAATAATTATAAATAAACAATTTTGAAAAACGGTCGTTTTGCATTTTCAATATGTTAAGTCAAATAACATTAACATCGATCATCCAAGTAAATGGCAACATCATTTCTTTTTAAATTTTCATTCCAAATTTTATTATAATAAAAAATATGTTTAATGCAATCAAATCTTCTGCAAACTAATAATATTCACTCATTTATTGGCCAATAGGTATCATGATGTTTGCGTATTAATATTTTTTCTTTTGTTCAAATGAATCTAGTACTAATTAGATTTGGATCATGTTTTGACTCGCTTTAATTAAGATCTGATTGTATAATATAATACTTTGCCGTTTGAATTGTCATGAATTGGGTTTGTCCTTAACATTGTAATTTTTAAAACTAATCAGTTCAATTTTTTTGTAAAAAGTGGTGTCCACATTTTTATGGTAATATTTGTTAATGGAAAAATATTAGATTACCGTCATCATGATGATATCTCTTAATGTAAATGTTTTTCAGAAATTTTATGAATAAATTATGCAGACGAACCAGTAGTTTGCTAATAATTGGAATGGAAAATTAAGAGCATTCATGTAATAACTATATATTGCAAGATATCATTGAACATATTTTGGTTTTATTAATCATCAAAACTGAAACAAAAGCTTTCTGGTAGAATATCATAGAAAAAGAAAAAAATTTACCGAATAAACATCATGAATCGTCCGATTTCACTAAGCTACTTTTCACACAGAAAATAAATTCCGAATGATTTATTTTCGATTTCTGATTAATCTTAAAATAATAAGATTGCAATAAAACCATTATAAATTCTTTTTTCTTTTTCAAAGTTTCAAAACTTTGTATTTTGGACAAGAAAAAATTCGAAGTTAGAAATTTTACAACAACCATGGTTACAAATTAGAAGCGACTATTTCGAAATTAAATAGAACAACTGATTATTCATGTACCCCTTCCTCCCAAACGTGTGAATTCTAGCCCACTTTTACTGCCTTTTACATTGCAATAATCGAAACAGATTTAACGTGAGATTACGAAACCTCGCGTGAGATTGCTACAGACACCTTTCGCTTAGTCAGTTTTTATTTTCTTTGGGGTAGAGTAGACTCATAATCGAAGGAATTATGGATAAGCCGATATTTTTTTGAGGCCACAGTCAAATTTAAATTGGAGATGTAGTTGGATTGAATGTAAATAGAATGAAAAATTGGGATAGTAGAGTTTTAGTGTAATTGAATGATGAGCGAATCGTAACACACTTTTTCTTATCTCAATCGAAATCTTTTAATTACGCAATTATAGATGAGACACAGGATCGCTAATGTCATCGTTCGTATTCGATACATCAAAAGAGGTCATTTGAGTTATTGAAAAATATTGGATAATTGCAATGGAAATACTTAGTTAAAAAATAAATGTATGATTCTAAATTCAAAGAAACGTCGGTAAAAAATAACGTCATTAACATATAATGACATAATATTGATTAATCTATTCATATATTAGGAAAGCAATTACAAGTCAAATTAATCATCGTGGGTCGCAATCAAATCACAAAAAGCATTCAATTTCACTCATACTAATATTGGATTATTACCACCGTCTACACCTTAGAACAAAAAAAACATCCAATATTATGTAACAATTACACACCGCCGTTCAAAAAACTTCAATGAAGTTAACCAAGCTGTCGTGACGAAAAAGGTCAGTAAACTCGAATTGTCGCCTGTCGGTGGGCAAACGATAAGATTGCGTAGAGGCGACACGTCGGCGGCGATGAATGGCTAAAGATAGTGCGCGCAACGCCGAGCAAGTAAATATGTAGGTCGACGTTCCTTTTGCTCTTATAGTCGTCGTCGTCGTCGGGGGCTGCCAAAGGGCCGCGAGAACACCCTTAATAAATGATTTTTTTTTTTCGTTTTCTTTTCACGAGGAGAAAGGGAACTTGATCGAATACACATATACACACACAAGACTCGACTTCCGCGTGGACATTAGCCTCCTTTTACAAACGGAAGTTATGTTAATTTCGCGAGACGATTTCTCTGTGTAAGGAGAGGCTTTTTTTTTAGGGCGGATCTATCTGATCAATGTGGATTTTTGAGTTTGAGTAGAGAATAGAACATTATCTTTTCAAACTAAGTGTGAGGAAAAATATGAAATTGTGCATACGGGAAGATTGGCTCGAACGTCCGTCAAATTTTATACGGGTTGACGTCAAATTTCTGAAAGAGTTAATTTAGAAAAAAAGAATTATTATTCTTTATATCGCCAGTCAATTCATGAGAACGCTTTTATAAGCATGAATGGCGCGAGCAAAGTTTTGCATTTCATAGAAGTTTTATTGAACTTGACGACTACTTTCATAAACGTTACGCGTTACCGTTAAAAATAAAATTACTTTTGCAAATCTCCCGAAATCGAACTTTCTATTCTACAAATTGCGAATTATACGAAGAAATTGTAATATTTAATTCGCATAGCAGTTAAAGTATAATTTTACGAATAAAAATTTATCGATCTCACCCTCATCAAACGATTCACGCCACTTAAATCCAACTACACGCGAACGAAGTGTGTATTACAAACTTCGCAAAAAAAAAAAACTCTGACCTTGTCGACCCGCATGGAAATGCATAAAATTATTAAACCTATATATACAAAAAAAAGCACTCGAAAACGTTTCTAAGAAACGATGCTCGCAACATATGCAATGAATAATGTCCCAGCCGCACAGTCAAGTTAAAGGCGAAGGCGAAAAAAGAAAAAAAAAATCGCACGAGCGAGAGAAAGAACTATAGAAAGTACACGTAGTATACGTACATAGATGGGGAGGGTGGGGGTAGTGGTGAGATGTATACGCGTGCCAAGCTAGTAGGGGGTCGATATTCAAAGGTGGGTATAGCGGGCCTAAGTACACTGCGTCGCACACGGCACGAACCTCAAGCGAGAGTCAACAGTCGCATGGCGAACCGCGCGTCGTGAGGTTCTGTTTTAAGTCAGACAGAAGGGTTTTATCATCCGATAGGAGGTTTTATAATGTGACGAAATATAGTTGTTGTTTTTTTTTTGCGTGTGGAGGAAAGAAGTATTATAGTGCTCTTTTTCTCTTGTATGGTGGTAACGATCGGTCAAGTTTTTAAAGAGAGAGAGGTGAACGAGAAAATTCAAGCAAGAAGCTTCGCTGAGGAAAGGTTTGTTTATAAGTGTTACCAAATTTAATGTAATAATGTATACACTCATACGAAAATTACACACGATAACGTAACGTTCAATTCTCGGAAACAACTCCAATATGTGTAATCCACCATTGTTGAATTTCACCTGAATATTACTCGAGAAGATCGTGCAGTAAACTTTGAACTAAAGTTCTCCGGCTGCACGCACGCTGTGCATATACAGTACACATTGAAGTGTCAGTAAACGAAGCGTTCCGGCTCTCTTGGCGTCTGACACGTGTCGACTCTTACTACTGACTCGCGAAGAAACTTAGGATATATCTAGCGTGTCGCGTGCTGTACGTTGTACTTGAGGATTATGTTGGCTTGCTTTTTCTGATTTTTCGATGCAGTACGTGTGTATACATTTACTACATAACTGAGTTGATTGTTACCGTCGGGAAACGGGAATTTGAAAGATTGACTTTTTTAGAATGTAAAAGAAAATTTGGATGTGTTGATTTTCTTTATATTAGGTTTGAATAGAACCACTTTTATTAGAAAATAGAGGCACTTTGCATAATTTATTGTATTTTTTCCGTTGAACGAAATGAAAGTTTATGTAAAACTCAGCTATAGACACATAATAAGCACCTAACGCAAAGTTTCATCGATTAATTTATTTAAACAAGAAACTACGAGACTACACTTACCACTTGATCTAACCGTTTGAAAATTCAATGCAAAACGATCTTCAAATAAATCTCCTCCAGAAAATAAAAAAAAAGCTCAACCAGCAAAGTATACACGTTTGCGAAAGCTCTAACGAGCCGCTTGTGTTGCAAAGAAGAAAGAAAAAAAAAACGCTCGGCGTCAAGCGCACGCACGATCTCTCGATTATTGCAACGTTATACCTTTCCGTGTGTGCTACTTTTCCTCGTTGGAGAAGATCGTCCGATAAAATTTTTCGCTTCCGCGTGCGCTGCTGCTGCTGCTCTTTCTTTCCGTGCTCTCGAGTCATTAGCACTGCTGCTGCGAGTTTGTCAAGCTGCTTTGCCTGCAGGTTCTTTACTTTTTTTTTCCTCAAGTTTCGACTGCAGCGGGAGAGATTGTTTTAATTGGATAACTGAGAGTTTTGTTGAGAAATGGGGGAGGGGGGATGAGTTAATTTCTTTTTAGGGGGATGGACGATATTCAGAGTGGTTTCTGGTGATATTACAAGCTTGGTAGCATTCATCTTTTCTGTTCTTTAATTTCGAATTAAAAATTTTGATTAAAATCATTAACGTCGGAAAATATTTATCAATTATTTATCTTTTTTACTTACCAAAAAAAAATGTCATCGCATTCTGTTTATCTTACATTCAATTCGAAATTCATAATTAAAATACATTCTACTTTTTTTTTCATTTAAAGCGTAATACTTCATTTAATTTTAAAAATGATAAAAATCTAATTTTACGTTTTTGCAATTAACAAAATTATCCTCGAGAGCAAACGATCAAAAGAGCCAAATATTCCATGACCTATGAATAATTAAGTCTCACCCGCTGCGGGATACGAAGTTCTGGAATCCAAAGCCGTGCACACCATGCAAAAGCACACGAATAGCCGCGAGGAGGAGGCAAGACAAGCAGAATAATCGAAGTCGGGGGATTCACCTTGACAATGCGCGCGCCGCCACTGCCATTTACAATGTCGCTATATGTGTCTTGTGTCTTTCTTGTTTCATTGCTGTTCTTCATTCGCTATTACTTATAGTTTCGCCTTGATAATCCGTGGAAATTGTCATTTAAGAGTTTCAACAACGTGATGTTATGTATGATATAAATTTTGATATGAGTAAAGTGATGTTGTAGGCGAGAGGTCGTTGAACGTGTCTTGCATAATTTTTTTTCTGTAGTATAGACACTGCAAGAGTTTTGTATTTTTGCGTGGAATAAGTAAACATTACTATCTTTCTTTAACCTTTTTTTTTTGTATTTTCGGTGATTTATCTGGGATAATTTATTAGCATTTTATAATTTTACCTTCAATATTGATTAAATTAATCGATCGATAAAATAATTGTGGTAATTATCTATTTTGTAAGCAAAAATAGAGCCGATGCATACAGATTAAAATCTATAGGTAATTTTTAAAAATTGATTTTTAATCAAATGAACTGTATAAGTTTTTAAAATTTCTACGATACAACTTTTTTGCAAATATTTGTTTTTAAAACTATGAAATTCGTCTTACGTTTGTTTTACATTATAAGATTTAAATAAAACTCAAAGAAAGGCTCTTTAGCTTTATTTCTTTTCTGAATATTTATCAAATAAATACTTATATAAGAATACAATTAAATAACTAGGTAATCACATAAAATTTTTAGGTGCACATTATTCATTAACAATCGCTGCCATGCCATTGGCATCGGTTAACGGTACCCGGAAAGATGGTTGTTTTTATACAACGTGCATCAGGTTTATTACATTGTCTTCGATATTGTCTATCGTTCGTGCACCATGAATGTGCTTCATCTGTAAATGAAAGGTAATTAATTGAAGGAAATTGTGTATTTTATTTGATTGGAAAAAAATCACTATTTTAAAATAATATAACTTTATGAAAAAATATCTCAAATTCGTAATAAACGTAAATCAATTTTCAAAATTGAAATAAAAATGAAATAAATTATACTTTGAATGCTATAATTAATATGATTTATATTTCAATAAATTAATGAAAATACTTGACGTACCGTAAATAGCAAAAAGTAAGAAAATGCAAATAATAAAAAAATTGTACTTCATATTTAGATATTAAAATGTATTTATTCACGACTCGTAATGAACTGAATCGAATAAGCTTTTGTCCAACCTTATAAATTCTTCGTTATTCTAATTTTTCATATTTAACATATTCCTTGACGTCACAACATTCTGTCGTTCTTTAGTCACGACTATTAAAACATAACCATGTGTGGACTTTAGCTCGCTTTCAGCTATAATAAAATGTGCCAACACTTTCAATATATCATTACTTACGACTACTTGGCTATTAACAAATATATTATCGCATCGCAAAAAAAAAATTTGTAAAGTTACGTTATCGTTTATAAATTTCATGATGTCATTGAAACGCTTTTAATTTTCCGAAGTAGTGATGATTATTTTTTCATCGACTCTTATGAAATCTTGAACGGTTTTCTCAACACCTATATCTTTAACTGTAAATTCGAATAGAATCAACTGTGCAAACGCATGAATTTGTAATTTACACGATTTACATAAATGTAACAAACTTTTTCAAGCATATCTCTTTTTTCCTTTAAATTAATTTTATACACGTTACTATTGAAAGGTATATTTTTTTTCAAGCGTAAAAAATACGGCAATAAATATGAATTTATTTTTGTGGCAAATTATTTACGAGGACAAATAAATTTTCATTTCCGAATACGCAATGTGAAAACACTCAAAAGTGTCGACTCTAAATAGAATCAAAATACGTTAGAAATTTAAACCAGAATAAGCAAACATTCGAAAGAGAGGCAATATGAGAAAAGTACTGAACGTTACCCGAGACTGATAGTTGCTCACTATTTATGGAATATAAAATCTAAACGCAAAATAATTTTTGAATCAAATTACATATACACTCGCTGTCCAGGTATGGGAACGGTCTATCAGCTTCAGCTTTATACTTTGAAACACTATATATTAAAATTCTTTCATAGTTTTTCTAGAAGCTTCTCCGACCATCTAATCTCGTGTCAATGAATTTTTCTCTTCAGAAATACATTGATTTTTTACTTTATCCACCTCCATAGGCGTATTCTTTCACAATTCTTACACAAATCTTACACAATTCTCGTCCCCCTTCAACAAACGCACAAATCCTTGTCAGAACCAAAGATAAAAAAGTCACACATCTCAAAATCACAATCAGATGCAGTGCTTGGAGGAGGCAGCAGCTGCATCGACGGCGTTGGGCGATGAGAGGTGAAGAAAAGATATGCCCGGATGCGGCGCACAGTTTGCATCCATGACGGGCTCGACGGAATTGGGGCCAATACAGCCCCAGCAAGATCAAGTTGTCGGGCCGTTGCTCGACGATATACTGTTCGCCGACGGCCCACCACCGCCACCTTATCAACGACACCCGAGGCGCAAGATGAATACGCTCACCTCCACTGGACAGCCCGTTCAGCTTACTCCCTTGTGGGAATATGTTGTGAGTGTCATTTTTTTCCAATTATCAAGTAGTTCTTTGAATTTTTGGGCAGACGTAATCTATTTATCAATTACTTCATCTACGACAATTCAATTTCGATAAAAATCGTGTTACATAAAAAAAAAATAAATCAAATCACTCGTCAGGTGCGCACGAAAAAGTTCCCGAAAGACGCGGACGTCGCGACGATCTTCGCGGAGATCGGCGAGCGTCTGCACGATCCCGAATGGGAGGTGCGTCAGCACGCGTTACGTGTGCTCGTCGACGTACTGCCGACGCTCAATCGCGAGATCGTCGACGAGATCGTCAAACCATTGATACCCGATCTCGTCGATAATCTCGGCAATCCCGCGTTGGCGGTGAGGAAAGGTTCGTTGGACGCGCTTAGGATTTACTTACTGCATTCGCCGAGAAGGGATGAGGTTACCAAGAAGGTAAATTATCAACGAATATAATATATAATTAAGTTTCTAATAAAAATCAATCCGTAGATCTTGCAAGACGGTCTGAACCGAACAGACGTGCTGGACGAGCACGAAACAAGCGTAGCCCAAGGTGTAATTTTGAGTACACCTTTGTTGCTGTTCCCATCGCGCTCGAGTAGTCGGCCGACGACGGACGTGATGCGAGAAGCGTGTCGCGCGTTGGCGATGCGTCTGGTGCAGGTGACTCAACAGGAGGCGGCGTTGCGCTCGTTGGCCAAGATTCGCGAGGTCATCGGCACCGAGGAGTTCGACGGTTATCTTCGCGAGGTGGATGACAGTATGAAGAGGAATTTCGAATTGTTGTGCGACGTTTACGGGATCGAGGGCGCGAAGAGGAAGAGACCGATGGTGAGTTTCTTATTTTTCTTCGAGTTTGTATGAAATTTTGTCATTAATTGATATTAATTTCACGTGCCTTTAGTCGAGAACTGGAAGTGGCAAAGAGAAAACAATACGACGTTACAACTCGGCGGAGGAGACGATCAAAGATATCGTCGCGATCGACAAAACCTGGGAGAGCGACGACGATTCCGACGAGTCGGGCATCGAGGACGAAGGCGCGTTGGCGTCGAGAAGTGGCTCGGGTAGTAGTATCGCTTCGGCGCGAGTGGTACTCGAGACGGAAATTAAATTCAACGAGGAGACGGCGATCACGATGACGATACTTGAGGAGCGAGAAAAACAGCCGGATGGTCAACGAGTAGGTACTGACGAGTCGGAAGGCGAACAAGAGGAGAAGATGGTGATCGAGTCTGGGGATAGAATTGACGTGGACGAGAGAAAAAAGACGCCGAGGTGAGTTTTCAATAATTCAATAATTTCAACCGAAAACTATTAAAAATTCATCGTACATTCGACGAGCGATTATAGTAATTACACCATTAAAAATTTCTACGACATAGTCCTGTTTCCGTCGTTCGCAGACGCGTGCACTTCGGCGGCGAGATCGTGAAGCTACGTACACCGGACAGCGAAGACGCCGAGTCCGTTTTGTCGGATTTGCTGACGCAATCGACCCAAGAGCTGCGTCCGACTAAAATTCCGTTACCAGTATCGCCAGCAACGCGATTACCACCGCATCAAAGACGTCGAGTTCGTTCGTCCTCGCAACCGAACGTGAACGAGCGACGAAAAGATCCGCTGAGAAGACGCTCTTCGTCGAGTAGTCCGCGCAGAGAGAATTTCTACACTCACGACGCCAATTTGAGTCCGAAAAAGAGCATTCTAACGAAGAGTTCGGACAACAACAGACTTGTCAGGTAAGAAAAAAAAAAGACATTTCGTTCCCGATTCGTCACTCGCATTAAAGATAATGAGGTTTGAATCGATCGACCCGTTTGAATCTCAGTCCAGCAATGACACGACGACAATCTCGTCGTGACTCGATGAGCCCGTTGCCGCCATCCGCCCTTGTTATTCGAGAAATAATCAACGACGAGTCGCCGTCGTTTCGCGTGTGCGATGAGGAGCCGCCGCCGCCGACGCGGACGCCGACGCCGACGTCGCGGCCTAAAAACGTCAACCGCGACATGAGAACACCGAGTCCCAGTCCACTCGGCGAACTCGTGCTGAACGCCAAGAAACGTGATATCGAGAGCATTTTTGGCGATAGAAGTGGCTTGGATTTGATGGAGAAGAGTCGGAAGGAACGCGAGAACATAATGCGATCGGTTTATAGATCGAGTTCGGCGTTGGAGCATAATTCAAAGTTCGATTGGGATGATGATCAATTGGCAGATGGGCATGGTGAGTAGAATGTTTTAGAAATCTAATGAAAAGCTCATGGTTTTCTTTGTGTGTGTGTGTGTGAAATTTTAAACCTCTAGATAGGGGAGGGTGGGGCAAAATGACACCCGGGGCAAAACGGCACCCTTGGGGTTTTTTCATGAAAGACAATGCCAAAAAATCTGAATCTCTAGAATATTATCAAGGATAGTACACCAACCATTTTTGACTTCAACGACCTGTTAAACATTATTCCCTTGGTTTTAGAGAGCTTTGAATTTTTTCGAACATTTTTCGACATGCACTG
>JAWWMK010019037.1:0-18945 GCA_035047105.1 Galeopsomyia nigrocyanea | reverse complement strand
TTCATTTATCATTCTTTTCAATTACGTAAATAATTTACTTCATTTAGAATGAGGAATCAGCCAAGAAAGCCTTTTTTCAAATTTTTGCGTAGATTTAGCCTCAGTGAAAAAAAAATATTAATTATCAATACATGATAGTATTATTATGACTTGTATTAAATTAAAACTTGATAAATCCTTCAGTGCTCTTGCAATAATGTTTCATCAAGCTTGTGCTGTGACCATACGTGATATCTTCTATGACACAGTGACAAAATTAGCTAATATTTTGCAGTCAGTAATAACCAGAAGACCTAAAGAAGAAATACAACGAAATATGCCAAAATGTTTTAAAAATTATCAACCAACAACTTCCATATTGAACTGTACAGAAATTAGAATTCAGCAACCAAAGTGTTTAAAGTGTTTCATTAGATTGTACTCTCATTACAAAGGTGGCCTTACAGTGAAAATTATGACAGAAGCTACTCCAGGAGGTCTCATTGTTGCAGTGAGTGAAGCATTTGGTGGTCAAGCATCAGATGAAAGTATTTTCAACCAAACTAATACTCTTCAGCATTTGCAAAGTAAAAGAGATGCGATAATGGTTCACAAAGGATTTTTTATTGATGATGAATGTGCTGTAAAGGGAATAAAATTATTTAGACTATCTAATCTTGAAAATCAGTCTCAGCTGTCACAAAAGAATTCTACTGAAAATAGAGATAACACTTCTACAAGAGTACACGTTGATAGAATGAATCAGCAATTAAAACAATTTGAAATATTAAATCATGAACTTCCTTGGCATTTGTTTAGTTATATTCACGATATTTTTATCATTTGCTGTGCTCTGACTAATTTGGGTCCACCTATTTTTGCAGATGATGAATTTGAATAATGTTCGTAGTTTTTAATATGGTTTATGATTATTTTTTCATATGAAAGTAACGCTACATATTGTTCTGAATAATGTATTTATTGTGAAAAATACTGTACTAACAAATACATAATGATAAGATCACAAATGTTTTTAAGTTTTTCTTCAAGCAACATTATAACTGTTAAAAACATCAAGTTTTGGAAACTGTAGATCTTAAGCTTTGACAGAAAAATAAATATTTAACATTAATATATAACTGGTTGTTAATACCTTTCTATACAACACAAATAACAAGAAACATTCAGTACTACTATGCAGTACTAGTGTTTAAAAGGTTAATAAATACTTTGGTATTTCTTAATTTCTTAATTTGAGCGATTTTTAAATTAAAGTTTTAAATTAAATAAACATCAATTTATATTGATATATAGTTAAATGAACCATGTCATAAATAAATAAAAGCTTAATATATTTGGACTCCAACAGTCTACATATCATTTGAGAGAGATTATTGCTCATTTTCCGAAAATGAGCAGATAATATCAATCATTTTTTTTGTAAAAATTATCTTTCAAAACTAACATTAACTTCTATGTTTAAATCTTATCAAAATCAACAGTGATAATTTCAATAGAATTCAACTGATCTGAATAAATTATAAAATCACAAGTACTTAAATTTTGTAAAACACATTCCAAACTGAAATTGAGCATAATACATATACTTCTTTTTCATGTTCAACTGAGGTTCCAGACAAGATTCAGTCATTGAAATTATTAAACCACATTCTCTAACGTATCGATTTGATTCATCTCGATAGACCTGCCCACCTACAGGTTCATACATTTATACCATGACTCATTGCTTTTGTCGTAACATCTTTCGGTGCACGATTGATAATGAAAATCATGCTTGCAGAACTAATCGATTATATCATCCGCGCTGTTGAATTGCATTTTTCACAATTTTTGAACTTTGTTCGCCATTATTACCGCTGAATTATAAAATTTCATGAGAGAAGAGATTCAAACTTTCTTCTTTTAATTGTGCTATTACAAAATGATAGAGTGTACAAAAAAGTTCAGCTCATCAATTACGTTAAAAACTATTATAATTTTTTGTTACACGTGTGTGGGTTATATCAGCACTCTCTTCATACTTTCGCCAAAGCTATTTATTTAATTGAATACTTTATAATTGTTGCGTTTAAAACAAAAAATTATATAAAGTGTCCGCGCGGCGTGAGAAAGCGTTGTGTACTCCTAAATTTCACGTTTAGATGTTCGATGGTCGCGAGAGATAGATTATTAGCGTATAACGCTCTGGGCAGAAACAATACGTAATACGATTAAGACAGGAAGATGATTCGGCATCAAGAACGGAGAGCATCGTGCTATTATTCATTATTCTGATACCTTAATATCGGTTTCGTTTTGTTTTTTTCGGAAGTAATAGGCCTTTCAAAAATACTTTTTAGCGCAATTTTCCATCCTCGATATCTTGATTTAGCTGCGTTTATCTACGCCGAGTGATGAGTAATTATCTGTAATTAATATAGCTATATCAATTATATGAGAAACACTTACGGTTGATGTATTACCTCACACTCAACGTGTTTATAATTGTTTTTTTGAGCAAATATTTTAGTCGAAATTATGCACGAGCATTCTGTTCTTCACTATATCTTACGTACGAACTAATTTCTAACAGTTGAAACAAGATTATAAGCCAACAAGCCTATTTGTTCAAACACGCTATATAAGTTCTTGTTTTTTTGCTTTTGCGATTTTGCAATTGATTTTGTTCGATAAGACGTACACTACGATTCTTATTCGTCGGACTTCCTTGTGAAACTTTCGATTTCCTCTCTCGCGAGTGCAGTTACCGCGTCTGCATACAGATTTAAATTGGCTTTTTCGCACGTGCGCCTTTGCAATTTGCATTCGATGCGTATATAACGCGGCTGTATAGAATTTTTTTTTTCATTTTTGTCCGACTGTACATGTATATCTGCTACTCATAATAATGAATCGTAAATAGGCGAGAATTGGGTTAATTTCGTCATGAAATAAATGACGTGCCGGGCCACGCCAAGGATCCAGAAGCGATTGTTTTGCAACTTGCCATTGTGGAAAAAAAAGTGTGCGATTCCGGAGATAATATTGAAACGTTTTACTCTCATCCTCGCGAGCTGCGCGGATAATTTTAGTACTTTTGGTGTGTAGGTTGCAAAATTTTGATTTTGATAGGATACACGTGTTTGTGCAATATAAATGCCGTTTGTGTGTGGTTTTCATGTGTACTATTTTTTTTTACCAAAAGCGAGAATTTGAAGAAAGTCAATTCTGAATGAATAATAAATAGATAAATAGTTTGTAAATTACTTCAAAAAATAGTTAGTCATAGTTAATAATTAGTCATACAATATAGATATGTTATAAATGGTTACGATGTTAGATTAATGACTGAAAATTCCGATCGATCATTTTAATAGGCTATATCTCATTTGTATACAGTTCATTATGACATATATTATATTATATATGTTAATATTTACAAATTATATTTTCAAGCCCATGCATAAATGCATATATATTTGAAACATTCGTTTCGAAAAAAACATTTGAAATCGTTTATAATGTTTCTTGAAAAAATAGTGTATAAAAATTTTTTTAATTGTTAGAGATGAACAATCACCACATTGTAAAGATTATTCAATAATTGTATGAATTTATCCGTGAAAAAAAATTGAAATTACAATTGCACTACTGTATGGTCACGATCTTACATGTCATATCATTTTAAGCCATAATTTTTTCACAAATAAAAATCGCAGGTCATAAGTTTTCGATTTTTAATATGAAATCAAAAAAAAATTTACGAATTTCTCATTCACATTTTCACGGCTACTTTCACAACAACACTGAAAAATCTAACTGGTATCGTATCAAGTATCTCGTAAAAAATTTGTAAAGCGAACCTGAATTCGAGCGTGATATAATTATAGTATTGCAATATAAGACATATCAGTTCTCCCTGCAGGTACGTTTTCAAAAAAATAAAAAATTACGAAATGGCTCTCTCGCCGTCGAACTTTCCCAAAGAATTTTTCATTTTTCGATCATTTTTCCCCGAAAAAGAGAAAAACTCGCAAGAAAATAGTGACGCAACGATCGTGCGATGCAGTCACCTTGACGTTAGCTCACACCATAAATCCCCCTCCTCCACCCAAGTAGGTATATAGAAATATGAACATTTCAAATAGGCGAAGAAATAAAAAAAAAAGCCTCCCCCAATTGTATTATTAAAGAAAGGCGCAGGTCGTTGTCGAGAAAGGTAGGGATACACACATAATCTCCCCTACTCCCCCGCGCGTTGGCTCTCGCTCGAAAGGTGGGAAAAGACAGCAGCAGCAGCAGGCAGCAGCAGAGCAGACACACAAGTCAGCTGTGCTGTATACGAGCGATCGCGCGGCATAGAGCTCTCCGTCGACTCGCGTGGCTTTTACAAACGCAGTCACCTTTCTCTCCTCGAGTCGAGAGCTTCGCGTGTACACCTTAAGAACGCGTACATAAATAAAAAAGAAAATTCACGTTAACGTGTTTGTTGTTTCGCGCTCGAGCGCGAGCGATCTTTTACCGTAGTTCGGCTCCGTTAAAAAAAAAATTTTTTTTTTTCGTTCGTTTCTATGTATTCAAGTGTCATTCGTTTAGTGTGAGAGAGACGAAGTCGAGAAATACGAAAGAAAAGCAAAAAATAAAATAAAATAAAGGGGTGTGACAACGACGACAATTACAATTGCACAACGCCGCCGAGAGAACAGCCGAACGATGCTTCCAACAGTGAGCAAAACTTCGCTGCTCGTGCTACTGCTGGCCCTCGCGTCCACGACAGGTAAAGTGTCTTCTTATGTGCTTCTTCGTTTTCTTTTCTTTTCTTTTTTGTCTTTTCGGTGGATAATTATGCAAGCGCACGTCTACTCGTGATCTCATTGTCTGCGCCGTGCCTTTCTTATAAAACCCTTTTTCGGCGCTTTGATTCGATAATTATTGCTGTATACTTACTCGCAAGAACGCAAGCGAGAGCTCGCGCCCGGCCCCTTTCTTTTTTTTTCTATTTCGGAGCGAAGATGCATTTTTTTTCTCTCTCGGAGTTAAAATCTTGCAACAGATTTTTTGTTTCATCAATTTATTAGCTTGGGGTTGGTCGTTTCATTATGCAACAAATTCAAGTTTTTTTTTAGTATGAAACAGTCAGAAATTTAATTCTTCGCATAGATTAGCGATTAACCTTCGAATAATTTCACAAAATTTTGTCAATAACTTACTCAAGATTCAACCAAAAAAAAACATTTCGACGTTTCATTTTTACGTAACGTTATCAAATCGATCGAATACCTCTATAATAATCAATGTGCAATTCTCACGAACGAAATAGAAAAAAAAATGAAATGTAGCCACGGCGCCTCGCGCGCGTTTCGAAATTCATTTGCGCGCGCGCGCGCGCGAGCAGTTCCAAATTGCACGCAAAGCGCAAAATTGAATTAAACGCAATTCGTTAGAATCTCGTGTCGCTGCTAATTCCGTTCAATTATGCTCGGAGGTGCAAATTGCCCCGCGAAAGTTAATGAAGAAAAAGCGCGATTAGAGAGAGTGTATAAGTGCACACCGACGCCTGTACACGAGTGAGTTTTATTAATTCTTTAAACGCCCGCTCGCGCGAGATGACATTACGTAACACTCGCAAAACAACTTCGCTTCTGTGTGCTTTTTTTTTTATCTCTTAACGAAATATCTAGTACAAGCCCCTCGGGGTGAGTTCGATGCCTGCGGGGGTCGTTTCGATTTGCCGAACACGCGCGCGCGCGCTAACTCAACTTTCAAAGTTATGGGCAAAAATGCAGTGCATGCGAAATTATTGCGCTTTCGTAGAAGTGACCGGTTTCTCATATATATATTTCTTTTTTTATACTTCGAGTGTTTTCACGTATATGGCGTTAATAAGCTACTTGATTATTTATACTTTTTTAGTCGTGATAATGATTCGTTGAAAAGGCAACCTCGACTATGTATACGTCGAAGCATTTACATTTGCCATTGTGAATATATAATTACCTCTCTTATTCATCGCGGTCAAGTGGTTGCATAATTGGCTTCAAAATTTATACATCGATGTACATAGTTAATATTCGATTCGTTCGCGTAACCTCCGATGCTACATTGACATCATCGCCCGAAGAACAAACAATCAATGCTATTCCGATATGCTCGTTAAATTTTCATTTTATTGGGGATAACGATTATATAAAAAGATTCGATGGTAATTGATTTTCCACGCCTTTCGATTGTTGAAATCCGCGAGAGTGAAAATTGATGGTCGTCATTAAAAATTATTTTTGCGATAAATGTATTTTTCAAAATTACGTCTCTATCCATTATTACGAAACATTATTCAGTGCGACAAGTTTTTCCAATAGTTATTACTTATTTAAAAAAAAAAGCTCCTCAAAAAGTTTCGAATTTCACGGTAACTCCTTCTAGCATCGAAAGGCCACTCGTAATAAAACAAAAAGAAGGCTTAACTTCCGCATGTCAAAACATCAGTGAGATATTTGTCGGCGATCGGCCAAATAAAGTGTGTGTATATATTCGCTTCACCCTAGAGGCCTTTTTTTGCAATCGTTCGGGCGCTGATTTTGCGCAACGGGCGCGTCGATCGGTTCGCGGGCGCCTGCGATTAGTGCCGCAGATTACATTGATTTCGTAGACGCGACGGCCGAGCCGCGAGCGTGTAGGAGAGACTTTGAGAGGCTTTCTTAATATGCTAATTCGCGCGCTTGCGAGTAAAACGATCTTCCGACGTGAATTGTATCATCGCTACTCGATGTATCCTCTTTCTTTCATTTTTTTTGCTACCGATTTGATCTACTTTGTTTAAAACGAGGAGCTATGTAGAGTGGAGTATTTCATAATTTTCGTTAGATGTGTTTCGGTTGAGATTTTTATATTTGCTGGTTCTCGATGAAGAGTTACGTCATAAATTGTGTCTCGATAATATTTGTAATGGTCGTTTTGCAAATTGTTCCTAAACTTATGTAATCTTATCGTTTTCGATCACATTCGGTTAAAAGCTTGTTTTCATAATTTATCTCTTCGAAATCTTTGTAATTTTCGTTGTAACGTAGCGATACTCAGAGATTTGCATGAAACTCTCGATATAATATCACATTTCGTTATCATCTTGTTATTTTATATTTACTATTCAAAAATTTTCATGAATAATTCACATAGCAAAAGTTTCAGTACGATTTTAAAATTAATTTAGAAAATCATTTTTTTTTTTTTCAAATAAATTTCTCATAATACATACGCACTCAACAGAAATCGCGAAAAGCGCCTCGGTGACTCAATCGAAATCAGCGTTAAAAAAATATAATAAACAGTTAAGTGCGTCAACAATTTATGCATAAATCAAGCGAGATAAACGCATTAGCATACAGCAAAGTTCGCCTCGCGTGAATTTACGACGCGCGAGAGGAGGCCGTCGCATAACTCGACACAAGTGTGGTGAAAAAAAAACACGCACTCCGCAAGCCATTCACCAACATTGAATGTTAATATAACGTTCGCACCTCATTCGAGCATACGTTCAATCAGGGGTGGCACTGACATTAACATACCTGACCGCCGTCGCGACTGGCACAACACAATGAACTTTGCGGGATATTTCAAAAAAATAATACCGTTATAACGTTCGTATAAACGTCTCGCGAAAAAAAAAAAATAAATATTTTTTTGCCTATTATGGGATCGAGAAATATTGTTCGTAATAGTACTACACACACACACACACACACACACACACACACACACACACACACACACACACACACACATAGGACAGGTTTCGCTTAATTGGCAGCGAGCTACTCGCGAGCCACGGCGCTGGCTTATAACGAGAAGAAAAAGAAAAACGACACACACAGCGCCAAGAGAGAAAGAGATCTCATAAAGCCGATTATAATTCGACGGTCTCTGTTTTGATTTTATGATTAGACTTTTGCACAAAGACACTTTGCGGATCGTACGGAGATATATATTGTACTTAATTAAAGTCTCTCGAGGAGCTTTGTTTTAACGGGAGAAAGCGAACGCGCTTAATGAATTTTTTTTAAAACTTTTATAACGTCACGCACGAGTAAATATGTATGCGCTTCCAATTGGTTAATATATTTATTATGATCGTTACTCGTCGTTTCGATTGCCGCGTGTATCATATATACACCGTTAAAGGTTTAACGATGGAAAGTGCTTGTAATGGGGAGATATTAGTCACGTTTCTCTCTCTTTTTTTTTTCTACAGGCCCTTATAAAAAAAAAGTCGAGTTCAAGGTTCGACTATTTCGAAATAGATGATACGTATTGTAAAAAAGCGAAAATAAATAAAACGAGCCAAGGCTTTTTCGCGTTGCAGCTAGTGTGTATGTGTGTGTGTGTGTGTGTGTGTGTGTGTGTGTGTGTGTGTGTTTTTATACGCTCGCTGTCGATACATAGATGGTGTTGCAATTCCATTGTCTGTGCAATGTTACTTTATGCTGCCAAAACTATTCTTATACATACGCACAAAGTAAAAAGCTCTGCGCGTTATTTCGATGTATATCGTTTATTAAACGTCGACTGCGGGGGATATTATAAATCAGTTTTCATTGAGAATGCAAAAAAAAAACGACGTTTGAACAATCGTAACGATATTTGAGTATATCTATATACTGCACACAAAAGCTTTATATATGAATGTATCTATCAGATTAATATTCGTTAAATCATCTCGACGAATCGAAATGAAAGTTCAAAGTATATATAATATAATTTACCGAATACTAACGAGCGTCAAACGGAATCGGACCTCTTCGCAAGTTTTCTGGTGCGCATAGCGACCAAGGCTGACGTGCGCGAACGCTCTACTCCCCTTCGCTTCTCTCTCTCTCTCTCTCTCTCGCGAGAGAGCGTATAAAATTGCGAAACTCTCAATCGGCTTTTTCGCTAAGGCTGTTTTTCTTTCTCTCTCTCTCTCTCTCTCTCTCTCTCTCTCTCTCTCTTTTTTTAAGGAACTCTGGAATGCGCGTACTTCAATTTCAACTGGCTAATGAGTTACCTGCCTCGCTTGTTTTACAGAACTCGCATCTGGGAGAGATACATTCGGGATTGGAAAACGAGACGAATTTTCTTTCCCTTTTTTTTTTTACTTTGATTCGATATATATCTTCGAAGATTGATGTTTGGTTGTTGTATAACATTAGTGGAAACTACTTTTGTTCTTTTATTTTTTTATTGTTGTTGCTGCTCGAAATACTTCGAGGAAGTTTAATTAGGTAAGCGTATAGCGCAAAATTTACATAAATTTTTTTTAATGGCTTTTTTTTCCTTCGTTTCCTGAATGATCAATGTTCTTTATTTTACGCAATATTAAATTCCAGTCGATTTTCTTCGACGTGCGTACTTTCGATTCGCAGCCATATATATCTGCGTGTCAAACGAAATAGCATTAATTTCTTAAAACATCATATTCACAGTGCACAACCCTGCAGCGTTGTCATAAACAATTTCGAAAAGAAAAAAAAAATAAAACACACGTTCAGCCGTACTCACGCAAATTACACAGCTATAGTGTACGATAAATCAAGCGTACGCTATATATACATATACAGAAAGGTAACATCATTAGCGAAAGTGTAATTGGCGCTCACGATTTTTAACCGAATAATTAGCTGCGACACCTTCGCGTGTATATATAGAAATCCTCGGCTCGAGTGAAAAACGATTTCGCTTTTATAACCTTGGTATTACAATGCACATTTAATACACACGGGAGCGACATTGTTCGAGTACCGCGCGCAATTGCCACATCGATTTTTGTTTCTTTCTTTTCAACGTTTGATAGTTTACGAGCCCGAGCAATTAACGCTGATAGCGTTGTAAAATTTTGCGCGCTCTCGTGTATGTATAGTGTCATTCCGTCACCGCGGGAATGTTTTAAACGATGCTTAAGTTCGCACTCATTGTTGAAATTTAGTTTGATTTTTATCCTTAATAAATGACTCGTTTACTGTAAAATGTTCCTTTTTTGCAACTAGTTTTAGATCGCTGATTCATCGTGTTCCCACAAAAAAAAAGAACATTACGAGTACATTTTACATCCCTCTCGTCGCCCTCCGCAACGTATACCGTATGTACCGTAAATTTACGGTGTCGCGACGAGACCCTTCTGTGGAATTTTTTTATAGACTTAGAAAGATTCACTATATGCAGCTTCTCGCGAAGTGCGCTCGTTTTCCAATAGTTATTTACAATCAATCAGGGCGAGTCGCGAACAACACTGCGCGTGGGCGTCGGTCGTCAGCTTGTTTGCGCAAGGATGCACTTGAGTTATTACGCGCGCGCAAACACATGCAAATTCATTTTAAGGAAGTTGCAGGAGTTTCGTTTTACTGCCCGAGCTCCGCGCGCAAACACTTTAAAGTTCGTTGACCGTGTGTGTGTGTGTGTGTGTGTGTGTGTGTGTGTGTGTGTGTTTGTGTGGGGCTCTACGAGAGTCGTTTGGATTAACAGGTTTAGCTGCTCGTTCGCCGGATGAAAAATCGGTTGGCTTTTTTTTTCTTTTCGTTGAGTGTTTTGGAAAAAGCGAGTATTTTTTTTAATCTCTGTAATTCGAATTGATCAATGACCCCTCATTTTACCACGATTTATGACTAAAACGGTAACGTGCTCGTTCGTTATCGAGCGATCGTAAAAAGCTCGCATTAAATCGGCAACTCGATACTTCATACAAGTCCATCGATACAATCTCGATCGGTAATTACCTACGATTAGAAAAAAAAAGAAGGAAAATCCGAAGAAAGAAAAAAAGCAAAAATTCGTAATTTTGCATTAACTCCTCGGCGCGAAATTAATTTCCCACCGATCAACCACAGATACACACATACACACGCCTAATCGTCCATGACGTAACTGCATATTAAAGAGGCGTAGCAGTCTATTTTTCGTACAATTTTCCAACGGCAGCAGCGGCAGCAAGTGCAATTGGAAAGCGTATAAGGCGTGTAGGTCATGTTACCTATATATACACGAGAGAGAGAAAGAGAGGACGCAGCTAATGATGATGACACGGTAATGACATAATGCGCGATGAGGCAAATCGTGCGATGCATCTTATAGCCCCGAGTGTGTGTTTGTGTGTGTGCTTGTGCAGCAGATCGCGCGGGAGTTTACAAAGATTGTATAAGTACGAAATGTTATATAGAAATTATTGGGTGTCGGGTTTTTATCGACGAGTCTCTCTGTCTCTCGCTTTGTGTACAAACTATGATTAAAGTGTTTCGAGCAATTAGTCCCTTCCCGACTATTTATTTTCAAATTGAAGACGGTTGTTACGTGTTGTCGATAAATTTGTAAAACGTCGAGTATTTTATTAATTTTTTTTCGAACAGTAGCAATTTGTACATATATATATTGTTGGATTCGACTACTATACTTTCTTCGGCTGATATTTCAATATTAGAATGCGTGAAAGTGCAAGCTACACACAGTGGCGCGTCGACAATGGCCCGATACAGCCATTGTATACAAATGAAAGAAACGAACTCACCGCGCGAGCGCGAGAACGAAAGAAAGCGTCGAGGTCTTGATTATTCGAAAATACGGAATTCCGCATTAAAATATGGCGAAATTGCCGTATACCCGCAGCGTGCGTATTCAACGCTAGGATACTTTTATTATACATCTTATGTCGAGTCACTTGGAATCACTCGATCAATATACATCGAAAATCGTTGTTCTCTTGATTTTTTTTTATCTTGCTTTTTATCTTGCTCTATAACGTAACTCATTGAATCATTGCGTCGAGAGAGAGAAATAGAGGATTCCAGATGACTTGCATAGAGCGAGTAAGAGGATAGTTATCGTAACGGGAAAACTCGAAAGGAGGCGCGAACGCGAGCGAGCGAGAGTAGGTAAAGTGCTCCAAAAAAAAAAAAAAAAAAAAGGATAGATCGACAAAAAAAAGTATGATCCACGATCGATACCGAAGTTTCTCAAAGTTCTTTTACGCTGGTATATCTGAAACTGTGCATATGCCGTAAGTTTCTTTCGAGCGGGATTACGTGAATGTCGACATGCTGTAACGAAAAATTTATCCCTGAAGTTTTACACGATTTTCTAGCGAGTTTTACATCGGATTTCGGAAAGTAAGTCTACATTTCCGTCATTATGAAATTACATTGCTCTCTTTCTCAAAATTTTTTAATGTGCCTATAAGCACAGCATAGTGCAGTAGAAAGTGAAGAAGAAAGACAAAAAAAAAATGAGCGCGCATTAGTAAGTTTATAAGTACGCACAAACAGATAGTCCAGAGAAAGATGCGTCGCATATCAGAGAGGGCGAGTCTTCCGCTTCCCATAAAACTCTGCAGTTAGTGCTTCGCTATCTAATTCTGATGTAAGCGCATTATATGCGTGCGCGCTTTACTTTCCGCGCACTGCTGCTGCTTAACTTTTGAGGGGAAAAGAAAACACAAGTGTATATACGCGATGTCGCAACTGTGTATACTTGCCTAGTCGACGCGCGCGCGCGCGCTTCCTTTGCGAATGTGTATTATGTGTAACGTTGTGGGGAGAAAGTTCAAATCGATTGCACGTATGAAACGTAAGTTCTTTCTTTTCTTTTCTTTCGTGTGGCAAAGGTTTACGTACTTCCTTTATCGCGTTGATTCGGTGAAAGGCTTTCGTGTATTAATTTATTGCCGCCACGCGCGTTGCGAAGTTTTTCATTGACGAAAATTCGATGAGAAGAATAAAAAATTATATTGAATTGAAAACCTTTTGTAATGTCAAAGGTTAATGATGATGATCGAATGATTTTCTTTTAATGAAAAAAAGAAAAATACAATTAATATATATTTTTGCAGTTCAAGGAAAATTAACTCGTCAGACACGATGAAGTCAGCGTCCGAATTCAATTTCTAAAAGGCTGATGAAACGTATTAAACCATGACAAATAGTGAGAATTCAGTTGGTACAATAATATTGTGACACTTATCGGGTTCAATCAAAAAAAAAAGGCGGGAAGACGAGTTTATGTCATAATCATCTCTTTGATTAGTCTTCTGTATAAATGATTCGACAGATACATTTAGTTTTGAAATTGCTCAATCTGATACCTTGGAATTCGTAGGCTAATTAAGAAAAAGTACCGCGACTAATGAGCTTTTTTTTTAAAAAAAAAACCTAAACGCACGCGCATACAGAAAGAACATTCTTAATGATTCATGGTCACCTCAAGTTTGTAGGTTAATGAGACCTCAAGTGCGCGCAAATATTTAACCATCATCGCCGCGTGCTTTTCGCAATCGAACGAGCTTTAAGCTTGAACGAAAAAAAAAAAAACTTTCAAAGTATGCAAAAATAAATGGTTATACATCGGCCAATTACCTCGATACAAATTTCGTTATTACAGCAGAGCAAAGTGCATCGTACATAGTACTTACACAAAAAGGTTCATATACATCTCGTCTGCACGAAAAGGTTGACGCCACCTCTTTTCAGCGTTTTTTGATCCCTCGCGGCAATATAACATTGCAACATTATATACAAAACGATGCGCCGCCGACGTTGGCTTGCTCAAGCTATAGTACACTTTCGACTCTCTTCTGCGTTTGCAATTTCGCCGCCTCTTTATATAATGCACTTTTCTTATGCTCTCGAGCATTTCTTCTTCTTCTTCTTCTTCTTCTTCATTTTCCTTCAGCCGAATCGCGCGCGCGTTCTCGTTATATTGCGCAAATTATATCCCAAGCGTTGAGGTCTTCTTCGTTATATATATACACGCGAATCTTTCGTGTCTATACTTAGACGGTTTTTCTTTTTCGGTGATTGATGATTGCCAAGCTTGTCATTATAACGATCGGAGGCAAAAATTTGTACATTGGTTTTTCAAAGTAAATTGCGAATCATTTTATTTTTTTTCCCCTGCCTCTAATTGACGAGTCGCTTTTGCAAGTATATATACCTAGAATGATTACGAAATCACGTAGTTTTTCATCGAGTTTCGAAAATTGATTCGGTAAACACGGTAATTCCGTGCGACAAAGTAACGACGACGAGATACAGAAGCGTATAATATTGTCAAATATAAAGTCAAGCTATTACTTTCAAAACGACTTTTAAATTGTCGTCGTCGCGTGTAACGTTTCTTCATTTTTATTTTTTTTTCTCTTCGTTCTTTGCAAAATTTTCACTCAACAACCTTGCGAACAATGCAAAAGAGCATTTGCAGCCTTGAGCGAGTGCTTCAAAGTACAATGAAAGCGCGAGTACAAGCGCACACCGGAAGCTCCTTAACGTCACTCTTTTTTCGAGCATGACGATTATATATACAAGTAGCTCTTACAAAATATAATAATGAGGCTTCTACGTAGATGAGAATTGGCTTCCGAAATTGTGAAAGACTATTTTTTTTTATACAAATGACCATATCGACCCGCGCAATATTATAAATGTTTTGTATTCATCACGCACACACGCGAATCGCGCATATATTTAAAAAAAAAAAGACAGATTACTTAACAGCTATCGCGCGGATGATTCGAATGATTTATCGCCGTACAAGTTTTGAAACCGCAACGGCAGCAGCATTATAACAGCTGTATCCAAGGATTTTGAAAAAGTTCGAAAAAAAAAACAAAAAATAGCATTCGCCGATAGCGTATAATATAAGAAACAATCGAAGGGAAGAAAAAAAAATTCAACGTATCTTGCCTCACTGTAAATTAGTCAGCCCGAGGGCGAGCTTTACAAGAGTTGTATATTCCACGATAAAAAAAGAAGAGAAAGAGAGAGAGAGAGAGAGAGAGAATCGCCTCGAAAACAATGAAACATAATCAATAATTCGTGATTCGCATTAGCATCTCTACGATGAAAAAGAAAAAAAAGAAGAAGAAGAAGCGAAGTGAAGAAGGGAACGGCTTATAACTATACTACGATACACAACGGCAACGCGTCCTATATGCGCGCACGCCTTCCTTTTATAAGATTATTTCAAGGTAGGTCGCGATCAGCTGCACGCTGTACAGTCTTTTTTTTTTCTTTCTTCTTCATAATCGCTGATTATCCGTATAACGACCGCGCCGACGTTCGTTGCGTCACGATCGGTAGCTAGAATAGGTACAAAACCTCATCTGCGGGAGATGCGGACAATTCATCGATTTCCGACGACGATCCGCGTGCCGGTCTGTAGAAACAAGCTTTATAAAACTATTCGAAACACGCTAATTCAACGGGTATATACGAGACTTGCATCAACCGTGCGTGCACTGCACAGTGAAAGTGAAAAAAAAAAAGAAGTGTGTATATAGGTGAACGACGATTATTTCTGCGCGACCTAATGACGCGGTAATTAGAACAGTGGCTGTTTACGTTGTCACACTTTTCGAATTGTGCCTTACGAGGCCTTTTGTTACGCGAGCGAGCGCGTGCCACGACACTTATAATACGACGAAAATCGGCCAATTTAACAGTATAGTGATACAGCCCACCTCCGCGCGTCGTTACGCGCTCGCTGAATGCTCGCCACTCGGAAAATTGCCCCCCTGCATTATTTGACATAATTATTATTTTTTCTTTCTTTTCTTTTTGGCACGAGGATTGTTTTACGTACTTGGCAGCGACTGTTTAACGTTATGCCACTGTACTCTGTTTTTTTTTTCAAAGTGTATTTTGCAGTTTTTTTATTGGTGCAAAATATGCGATACTATTCGAAGAAAAATATTTCCTTTTGTGATTTTCGCTGTTCGAATAGTCGCGGCCTTGTAGGTAAATGTTAAACATAATTATTGCAGAAATTCGTTTAAACTGTACAGAGCATTCACTTTTCTTCTCGAAAAAAAAAAAATTCATACAACGCGAACATTTGAGATACAACTTGTAGTAGCATTCGAAGAACTATACAAGCTTTTTGTAAAACTCGCATCCTCTCGCAAAGATTATACAGACAGATCGACGTAAAGCAGTAAATGATTAGAAATTAGGAAATAGGCTGTTTAGCGAACTGGGAGGGATAATGGGGTAAAAAAAGGAAAACAAACATAATCCGGGGCAACAATGTATGCGCGAGCGATTACACGATACGTAAGCTTTCATAAAGCCAAGTTATAGAGTCTTACATCTCATGCGCGAGATCAACGTGCACTCTTATTACATGGATACGAGCCTATATAGTCGTTACGTTCGAGATCGATTTAACCGTGCATTGCGAATATAATTCCTACAACGAAGGGGAGGGGGGGGGGGATAAAAAAGTGAATAGGCAGATTACAATGACATTTCGAATTGCTTTGTTCGGGTCGGTGATGTGCATAAATACACGTCGATTTTTCCGAAGAATATGGAAAAGGAAAATAAAAAATATTTGCCACTAAGATTTCAAACCACTTGAGCTGTGCTCACGCGAGTTATATAAAAGCAGCGTGATCGAAAGTGCACAGAGCACGGAGGAGGCTTTAAAAATTTTCGTACGCACTCGAGCGCCGGCAGTATAATTACGAACCTCTCTCTCTATGTGCCTCCTAATTTTTTTCCGTTACTGATTGCGAGCTTGAGAGAAGATGAAAAAAAGTTTGAATTTGAAAGTATACACGGGTGTTGCGCTGTGTGTGCGTCGCTGTAAGAAGAAAAAATGGATAATCAATGCTTGACGAATGATTAATCGAACGCTCGTGGGAATTGGAAAACCTCGCGCTTTGCTCGCGCTGATTCTTTCGGCTTTTACGGGCGTTTATCCCAGTTGAAAGTTCGATGATTGAGTGCGTTATTGCGCGAAGGTGGGGATGTCTATTTAAAATAATTTTTCGCGCTTTTAAATGCACAGCTTCCCGCGTTATTATCATTAATAATAACTAAGTGAAATATTAACTCGCTTAACGCGCTCGAAAAACTGATTTATGATCGAATGCTTAGAGGAATTAAAAAAAAAACAAAGTACGCTTATAAAAACTTCATCGCCGTATAGAATTCCTCGAAGATATATTCACAATCGTTATATGCATATAACATTTCTTTCCTAAGCAATGTTGTTCATTAACTTTGCAAGACAAAAAAAAAACGAAAAAGCCTCAGCGATAAATTGCAACAAGTCTATTCTCCGCAAATCCGCGAGTAACAAAAAAAAAAAAAGAAAAAAAAGAACAATGGGGATTTTCTCGTAAAACAATTTACAAGCGTAATTGTTATATACCAATAAGAAACGTAGCGCGTTATATATGCAAATTAATTCGTAGACGATACCACGTCAATCGAAGTGGAAGAAGAAAAGGAAGGCGAGCAATTTTCCCCAAATTCGCTTCGTCGGTGGCGGCGGCGAACTTTCAATTAAACCGCGCGAAAGTGCGAAACTCGAGCGTATACGTATACTTTATATTACTATGTAGAGCCTTTTAAGAGCGCAGCGATCTCTCTCTCTCTCTCTCTCTCTCCCGTCAATTGTAAAGCTATGCGTGCACATATACATACACGTACATGCGCCACGTAGTAGTTACATCATTCGTGCGCGCATGGACTTTCACTTGCACGTATACGTATCTGTGTATGTACGTACTAACGTGGAGTTTTGCCGATGTGTATATATATTTTTCAATAATATATACGTATATATACAGCCTTGCGCGAGGTCGCGACTCAATTATAATTATTAATTACCCGCGGGCCAGGAAAGAAAAAACGTCCATAGTGAACTCGAGATAGAATCGTCTGGTGGCTTATTAGTAGACCGCCACTTATGTCTTTTTAAAGTTCACGTACGACTTTTTTTGCGTGAAAGTCAGTGCGTAAAGTTGTTCTCTGTTTTGTCGAAAATTTGGGTGGTCGATAATTAATGCCGCGAGCTTGCGTCATTGTTGTCCACGTAACGCGTAATTTTTTGTTTACGATTTTTAAAAATAAACATTTAATTGAATAATTTCACTCGAATTGTATTTTTGCATTGATGTAAGTATTATACGTATGTTTGTGACAAGTATTACGCGTATGAAAAAAAAAATAGACTCGAAATGCTCCACTTTCGAGTGTCGTTAAATGTTTTTTTTTCTGTAGTTTGAAAGTTGCAAAATTTAATGACACGGTTACATACGGATATTTTTTTTAACCCGATTCCCGTTTGATCGCTCAAAATTACACACGCTACACAAGTTTACGCGCACATGTCGCTTTAATTTTTGCACACACGTTTAACTAAAAAAAAAACATTTAACCGCTAAATAAAACGTCTCTCTTGCTTTGTCAAAGCAATGCACGTAAGTAACATCAGTTCGTATTAAGAGACACGAAATACCTCTCTCTGAGGACACTTACTTCGAGTGAACATGCAAACGAGCAATTAAAGTGCGGTCGCCTACAGAGAGAGAGAGAGAGAGAGAGAGAAACACCGTTAACGAGCTTCGCGCTCGTAATCCTTTGAAAAATTACGCTCGAACGCCCTTCGTATGCCAAAGCTTTTCGAATGGTCGGATCTTAATCGATTTTACGCAAGGCGTCACTGTAATTGACTTTCAAGCTTCGCGCGCGCGCGCGTGGTTTTCAAAAGTTAATGCCCGATCTCAAAAATAGACTGATCGTGTAGTTTCGATCTAAATCAATCACGCGGCTGTTACGGCGAAATAATCCATAATTTCGCGCGAAGCCTTTTTTCTTTTTCCAGAAAAAAAAGCTTGAATATTTTTTCAAAAGTGCAATTTTATTAGTCTGTCGTAAAATATAATTAAGATAAGGAATGGAACTTTCTAGTCCGTAAGTTAATTAAAACTAATAAAATTTTAGCAAAAAAGAAAAATACATCTTGTTTCGTCATATATGTAAATTTAAGAGACTATATATACGTGGGCGAAAAAAAAATCGAAAATACCAATATCCATACACACGTACAAAATATCGCTCGAACAATAAGCCATAGATCAGTCATTGCAATACACACTTTGAAGAAAAAAAAACACACGCACACATTCAAATTCGTTATCAAAACGTAGTACACACAATATATATA